>APFE030401557.1:9107-32209 GCA_000404065.3 Pinus taeda | reverse complement strand
AGCAACAAAGGCGTCCCCTTGAAGCCAAAACAACTCTGATACCAAATGTAGGTTTTAACCCCATATAGAAATTACCTGCATACGAATTCTAAAACATAGGAAAATAAACAATGTGAGAGCATAACACATAAAACACATATACACAAAGATTTTCCCCTGGATCCCATAACTGAGACTACTAGCTTGATTTTTTCATTATTTTCCTTTCAATGTTACAATACATATTTATACATGCCGAAGCATCCAATACCATGGATCGAAAACCATTGCGTCCAAAACCATGTGCGAAAAATTATGCACAAAACCATAGGTAGGTCCGTTGACCTAATATAGGGTCCAAAAACAAAATTTCCTGGGGCGCTGCCTTGGACCCCATAGAGTGGGGTTACCTGCACCCCTCAATCTCCCTGTTACACCCCCCGCTACACAATCAGAGCAACGAAGGGGGGGCTCCGCCCCCCTTCTAATCCCCAGTTAACTACTTGGGCTAGTCGTGGAAAGAATATAACACAACCCAATATAAATAACCTACCAGCCTATGGGAAATGGCCTATCTAAGTTCATGAAAGGAAGAAAGAAGACAATGTGGCCTGTTTTTCTGTTTCACTGTGGATTCTTTTGTTTAGATAATTTCAAACATGCTACTAAGGATATGGAGGAAATCCAATACATGAGCTTTCCAACCATTCTAAACCAGCAATATGATCTGATTGATACTGCCAAAAATATTACAACACAGACAAAGATCAGGCAGTTTACAAACGAGCCTAATAAATTTGATGATTTCTTTCAGCCGGCCTCAAATTATGAAGAGGTTGAAAAAGAAGCAACAACATGGCTCAACCCTGAGGAATTAGTATAATTTCATTAATACAGTTTAAAAATATTTCCCATTTTCCCAATAAAATTTTGAATCTAAATCAGCAAAACACAAAAGAAGACATAGGAACGAGCACATCTCAGAGTTAAGATGCAATTCATGTAACTGAAACATCGACAACTAGCGAATAAAAGGTAGAGAATGTAACAATAGAAGAAAGTCTTGATGTGATTTGGGATCAGTTTCTTAAAGAGTCTGACCCTAAAAAACAACAAACTTTGTCCCAGACACAGCTTTCTTAGGTTCCTGCAATCATTGAGAAGACCTCGTTCACTATTGAGGCTTCCAAAGAAACTGTGGACACTGATGACCTAGAAATCATCCCAACTTTTCCGACCTATGAGGTTGTTCTCAATATTGAGCATATTCCTCCTCTCGATGTATTTTAAAGTCCCAAAAACAGAGCAATAGTCAACAAGCATAGAAAGAGGAGAAGGACTGAACAAAGGCAGGATTTGGTCCCTACAAATACCTCCTTTCAAGTACTGTGGAAAGATGCCCAAGTAACCCTTGTTGAAGATCTTGGGAGACTATCGCATTATGCAGGAGCCTATGTTAGTGCAATAGTTGACAAACCCAAAAAAATGCAAAAGATCCTAAGGGAGAAAGATGATAGAATAAGACACCTTGAACAAAATTTAGAAAATCAAAAGCAAGGAATCAATATGAATCTGACATGAAGAACCAGGATGCCCATATACAGGAGCTAGAGCACAATATTGAGAAAATGAAGGCTAATCCTGAAACGACATAATCATTAGGGGATTTTTGAGGTCTAAAATGGGCCTCTTAAAAGAATATTAGATTACATCATCAAATTTTGGAGGAAAAAAAGGAAAAACTATTTTTTCAACTTGTATTTTCAACTTATCTCCTTATGAATCTACTCAAATTTCGAGCAGGAACACTTTTTGGATGCATAATTTGGTTCCTCATCCAAGGAATACCAATGTTGCATACTTTCGATGAACCCTGCTACACGAAAAATGAGAAATACATGAAAAACGTGATTGCAATCACGTTTTTTCATGTATTTATCATTTTTCGTGTATCAGGGTCGATCAAAAGTATGAAACATGGGTACTCCTTGGATGAGGAATCAAATTTTTCATCCAATGAGTACTCTCGCTTGAAATTTGAGTAAAACCTTAGGGATATAAGTTGAAAATACGAATTGAAATAATAGTTTTATTATTTTATTGTTTTTTAAACTTTTTACTTTTTTACTCCAAAAATGGTGAATCATTCCCCATGGTTGACATCATCATCTTTAATCCTATTAGTTCTTATAAAGTTTATTTTGGTTGTACATTTTTCTTAGGAGGCCCATTTTAGACCTCAAAAATCCCCTAATGTCATGAAAGAAGTAGGGGAGCACTATTTTGCCAAAAGCTAGCCATTATCGAAGAGATGTTCCAATCAGTTGATGCAATTGTGAATCCACTCTCTGATATGAGGACATATAGAAAGGAATTTGAAGAGTTTCATTCACTGACAGAACAACTCTGAGGGTCGATTAGCAAATCTGCCTGAAATAGAAGAATGTTAGAAAGGGATTGTCTTCCAAAAATGGGAGATAAGGCTTAAAAATGCGGAGATGGTAATCTATAGTGCTGGGGACATATCTAGCAACATGATTGAATCAATCAATGATATCCTGTCGTAGGAAAATTTAAACTCGGGGTGTCCAGAAGATATGTTGCTTGATGTTAAAATATTGACAAAATCTTGGCAAGAATCATCAAAGAAGAAGGTTGAGTAGATAAAAGCTCTATCAAATATTGACTTGGAATGCCATTGGTATTTCCTAGCCAAACCAAATGGGCAATGGTTGATGCTGAGGTGTCTTCTAAATACAACCAGTCAGGTGCTGCCAACACTCAGTGATGCGTTATTCACTGCACGAATGCGCATTAGGCCTGAACATCCACATGAATTGAAGTCAATGATAGATATATGTGAACTTCAACAACGACTGACAAAGAAATCTTCGTCCAAGTCTTGATCAAATTGTTGTAACAAGATTGCACTATTAGTTTGTATTTTTATTTTCAACGTGGTTTGTTTGGACCAGTGCAACATTTTATGGACTTTTCTATATTTGAGTTTTGATTTTAAACTTTAAATCCCCTTCATTGTTATGAATAAAGGGGGTTCTAAAATTTTGCGAGAAGTATTTTGGTTTTACTACTTTAGCTATAAACAAGTATTAATAGAAAGAAGAACCACACCAATTTTACTTATGAGTAGAGTGAATGTGTATCGGGTACTATTATCTTTACATTGATGCTATTTTTTTGAGCTGAAGTACTGTTTTAATTGAAGTTAGTCATATATGTTATTGCATGCGATTATATCAATATCACCATTGATGTGTTTTAATTGAAGTTTGTTAAGTATACAGACAAACAATGATATCAAATATTTGCAGTTGATGATTCAGTGTTTTTGTTATCTGTTAGCGCTTGAAACCCCCCCATATTTGACTTGCAATAGAGCACTTCCTCTGATATCCATATCTTGCCGATATTCTTGAAGGTGTGTGCTATGATATGTGATAATATCCGACCTCATATTTTCTCCAATCTTCGATATCCAGACACAATATGGTGTATTAATGTTGATTAATAAGAATTTGACATCTACCTTGATATAAAAACTTTTGAATGAAACCTCTGATATCAAATCGCCGATTCACTTGCAAACCTGGTATAATTATCAGATTGGATTTAATCTAAGATCGCATCTGTTTATCAAAAATTTCGTTATGTACCATCATCTAAAATGGCCGAGAATATGGATACAAAATTGATATTAAAACAAGTTTAATTGTAATTTGGCGTCCGCCATATCAGATCTTTATTATAACGCAAGTTTACAAATGATGGCACGTTGTGATTATCTCCGATATTGAAAACCTCTGATATTATGGACCCAATACAGTTATTAAAATGAGTTAATTATGTTATTGCATCCATTCCACATTGGAGGTACCCATATTGCAAATGTTTTGTGTTGTCTCATTTTGAATGTTGCGATGAGTAAACCTCCGATTCCACTACCGGTTATGGATTGAAGGACTGCATTATGTTCATTATGTTTGTATATGTGGTACATCCATGTGGGGATGAGTTATATGTGTGTGTGTGTATAAAAGATGAGTTATAGAATGTTTGATGCTTAAGAGGCATAAAAAATTGCATGCTATAACACACAACATGATAACAAACCGCATGCTATAACAAACCGCATGATAAAAAAGATTAAAAGCTCATTAAGGAAGAGATAAAAATCATTACATGTCATGGTTGATCCATGAGAGGTTGGATCGAACTTGAAAGATAGTGGGTTCTGAGACCCTTTTATTAATATGAAGATTACATGGAAGACCTGCTAGATAGTAGGGTCTTTATCCGCTTGCATGCCTTTTGTTTTCCAAGTTACAAGTTGTTGTGTTGCATGGAAAGCATTGGATTAATGTCAAGGGGAGTTTTCCCTTGGGATTAGATGAGACACCAATTTTGCCTAAATGACCTTCAACATGGCCTTCTCAGCAGGCTAGATACCTATTATTGGCATCTTAGTATGGTTGTGGAGGCACCCAAAGGTTTCGTCAAGTGCCATGGAGCTGCTTGCAGGCTCGGCATAGGGTCTAGTATTGTTGGCGTGTGGCAGGTGAGGTAGGAACCTCTTAGGAGTCCAAACCAAACCCGTGGTAGGTAAGTGACGCAAAAGCGCCTATGCTACCTTGGGTAGGATTCCCTCTCAGTGGGAAAGGAAGACTCATCGACCAGGAATCCATTGGAGAAAGTATCACCCAAGCCCATGAGGGATAATGTTGTAGATCGTCCTAAGTAACCAAAGGTATCATCATCAAACTGTGAAGCATGTCTTGGAGTCTACGAGATTCCTAAGATAGAGAAATAGTCGGGAATACTGGGTCGAAGAAGCCTTTGCAACAACATAGCTTATAACCAAGGAGGTTCTAGAGCTCTTCATCTAAGACACTATGTGACACAGAGTCGAGGTCCCTTCGCTGAGGCATTACAAGAATCAGAGAGAAGGCCTTGTTGCGGTGCATAGGAGTGAGGCTATGAACTTAAAGGAAATTTTGGGATAACCTTATCCTTTGGATGGTTAAAACCCTAGTCAAGGGAGGCTTTTGATTGGTGGAACTAGATTTCCCCTCACGTGATTGGTTAGAATGATGTGGCAGAAAATCCATAGAGTGGTTGTAGTCTATTGGTGGGAGGAACCTTTTAATAATAGAGTTATATTAGAGTTATGACATTGGAGGAATTATTTTAGAAATCTTTGATACTAAAACTCTAATACATATAACATTGGTTCTTTATAATAATAAGAAAATATCTAAACTCTGAAACACATAAGTGATAACCCTTTTAAAAGTTTTCAACATATTATAATAAGCACTATCAAAGATTCCCTTTTTTTTTTCTATGTGACAAAATTCAAAATCTTCGCTCTTCGATATGCGATAAAGGGCTTCATTGTGATATAGTGATATGCTAATCTCACAGGTTCTCTGATATCGGAGGTCAGAGGTAATCACATATCGAAATAGACGCCTTTAAGGATGAAAAGAGATTTCCTAGTAACTGAGAGCAGTTTTGTTTTTTTTTTTCGTTGTCAAGAATTTTGAAAGTACTTGATTTGAATTAGAGTTGTAAAACCATGCTCACATCAATCACTGAAATGTGAACTTGTAAAATTTGTCCAATTTTTTTTTTCTAAACACAAGTGAACATTCTATTTTTTTTTAGAAAAAGGAAAAATTTTGGAATTTTAACTATGCTTCACAACAACTATTCATAAAAGAAAGTAACTATTTTAAAATTGAATCAAAAGAATGCCTACTGAAATGATATTGGAAGGTGCTAGTTCAATATAAAAGGGTTAAAGTCGCACAACAATACAAGTGTTGGACTCGGGGGCTATTTGTTTCATTTATTCTAATTAATGAATAATAAAAAAGAAGTTTTAAAAATAAGATTAAGTCAAACTGAAAAATAAAATAGGACGATAGGATAAGAAAAAGTGAAATAACAAATGATCCAGAAGGCAGTTGCAAATACATAGGGGTCACCATTACCAATATGATAACAATAAAATCAAGTTGGGGGTGTTGTATTTTTTACCACAATAGTTTGGAAAGTTTGCTCAGAGTAGGTTTTTAGTCCATTTGTTGTTTGGAAAGTTTGCTTAGAGTAGGTTTTGAGTCCATTTGTTGTTTGGAAAAATCGCTGCGAACTTCTATGGTATGTCACTCCTTAGAGAGATGAAAAGAGATTTGGCATTAAGTGAGAACATATATTTTAGTTTCTATTTCTCTGTCAAGTGTTTTTGAAAGTATTTGATTTGAAGCAGAGTTGTAAAAGTATGCTCATATCAATTAGTGAAATGCGAACTTGTAAAGTTTGTCTTTTTTTTTTTTTCTAAAGACGATTGCACATAATATTTTTTTTTTGTAGAAAGGGGAAAAATTATGGAATTTTTTTTTGACTGTAACGGTTAATGATATTATTGAGCGGAAAATCAGCTGCCGCAGGCTATAGCATTACAACAAAGTCTGATTTTGAAATTCCTATTGCACAGTAGAGGATCCCGCTCTTTGAAACAATTACAGAGGTCGCGATGGAAATCGAGCCTCATACTATCTGAAATCAAAATTGAGGATACAAAGCGTTTGCAGTAGTGGTCTTGTTAGTCCAGCTTATCCTTTGCTTCTTCCTTGCTCTGGCATGTTATAACAACGAACCTCCATTTTAGAATCTATAATCGGCGCATTAATTTCCGACGATATCTAGATTTTAGTGTTGATTCTTTGAGAAGAATCACCTAAGATGAAGACCGCAGATCAGGTCTAGATTGTTGGAAGAATCGGCTTGATTCCTGAGTTTTCCTCCAAGGCCTCTGCATTGAAGGGTCTCCTCAGCCTTTTGCAGGTTTTTTCCCTCTTCATCAGCCTTCTGCAGGGTTCTTCCCTCTTCTTCGGCTCTTGGATTCCCCCAAGTCTTCTTGATGTTGCTGGTGTTGATCTTGAGGATTCTGGGATAAAGTTGAGGCATCCTTCATCTCTTCTACGAAGTTTTTGGGGTCACCATGCTCTTCTTTTCTACTAGAAATTTCAGGAGCATGAAGATCCACAGACTGTTCTGAAAAAATAGTGCATTCATCTTCTTGATCTGGGCAGTGAGGCAATCTTTGGGAATCTGAGTGATCTGTAACATAATCACCGTCAAGTTCATTTGCTTCAGCCATTTAAAATATTTGGAAATCGAATTGCCCTTATCGAGATAGATGTTGGCTTTTCGACCAGATAAGAACCAGGATCATTGACTGCATGAGATGGAACAGGTCTGGATTTTGAAAGCAACTTTGAGAACAATTCGACCAAAAGGGGATTAAGGAATGATGCAATTAGTCTCATCAGAGTTGACTAAAAGGGATCTTCTGCAACGGGTAGAGCCCATATTGGCTTCAAGGTCAGCTTGATCGTTCAGGTGCCTCGGAATATGGAAAAAGGATATTTTCCGGAACTGGGCCAGAGTAAGCCTGATTTTCTTGAGAATGGAAACTAAGTGGATCTGCGAGGGGTTTGAATTGAGGTTCAATGTTTGGATGATCAGCCTGGAGTCTCCAAAGACCGACAGAGTCAGAAAGTTCCTTTTGATGGCCAGATTAAGCCCTTGCCACAGAGCTAGAGCCTCAGCTATGTTATTAGATTCGATGCCTAGCCCCCATTGATACCGAAACTCAGTAGATCCATTCAGATTCTCTAAGAACCCCACCCCCGCCCACAGCTCTGGGGTTGCCTTTAGAGGCCCTGTCGAAGAAGAGGCAGTGTTCCTCCAATGCAGAACGCCATTTGATAAACATCTGTTCTTCTAGGCGGATTTCGCAATTCGCTTGGGGAATGGCTGGGGGCAAGGGCTTGAAAACATAATTTGGGGCAAGATCTTTGAGCCATAGCTCCTCCTCACTGTCCAAAGCTGCTTCATTCCTTATTGTAGGTTTGGTATCCAAAGTCTCTCACAATAATGCTTGGATTTTAGTGATAATTTTTCCAGGAGTACATTTTTCATCCCTGAACAGCCTATTGTTCCTCTCCAACCACAGCTTCCAGCAGGTGAATTTAGGGATACACATCCAGGCTGTCTTGAGGAGGCATTTTTCATAGAGATCGAACGGAGATAAATTGGCCCAGTTGTGGAGCAGATTAGGAATATTACCAGGAAGCTAAACTTTGTCAGCCCCTGACCTCAGGACCCTCCTCCAGACCTCACGGGCAAAAGGGAAAAGCAATAATAGATGGTTAGCAGACTCTTCCTCTGACACACATAAAGGACATCTGGAAGGCCCTTCTATTCCACGTTTTCTCAGGATATCTCTAGTGAGAATGATGTTATGAGCTAACGTCTAGCAGAAGAAGTCAATTTTGGGAAGCGAAGGGAAGGCCCAAATAAATCTCCATTGAGTAGGGTCAGTGGGGACATTAGGAATCATTGTTATACTTTTGTAACCTTCAGAGACTGTGAAATTGCTAGTGAGGGAGCCCTACCCTCTTTTGTCCTTTGCTGTTGCTTTGATTGGATATTTTCCTTGGAGCTTATCTAAAAGTAACGATGCTTTAGCCTGCAGCCTTTGGAGAATCTCTCCTAGGTTCCAACTAGCCCATCATCTTCCAGTATCATCCGTCCAAGTTGAGATGTCCCACTGGGTATTTAGGTTGTTGGACTGTAGCCATATTTTAATGTTTGTCAGGCCATCAACATGATTCAGAGGTTGTTCACCAAGGATTGGATCATCCCAAATTCTGATTTTTTTCCCATTACCTGGTATCTAGTAAAGATTGTGACTGAAATGCTCCACAACAGAAAGACAGAGTTTGAAAATTAGAGAGCCTTTAATGGTTTTTGGAGGCTGGTCCAAACACCTCAGCCACTGTTCATTGAAGTATTTCTTCCACAGTACTCTCTTACTCCAGCTAGCCTTTCCAGCAACAATATTCCATAGAATTTTGTAGCCTAGGGAGAGATTCTAGGCACCTAGATCTCTTATTTGAAGACCTCCTTCCAGAATTGGCTTTTTAATAGTGCCCCATTTGGCTAAATGAAATATTTTTTCATTATTTTTCCCCCCTCCCCAGAGGAATCTTCTCAACAGACTGTCCAATTTACTGAGGAAGGTTTTGGGAGCAAGCAGAATGGAATGTTGATAAAGAGGCATACTTATGAGAACATATTTCATCAGGATAATCTTCCCAGCATTGTTCAGCCAAGTGGCTCCCCAAGCTTGGAATCTAAGTTTTAGTTTGTCAAGCAGAGGCATCCAGTGGGCAACTTTAGGAATGGATTTGAAGATTGGAATCCCCAGATATTTAAAAAAATTCGAGGTTTGAATTCCTTTAATCTCTAAGAGCCTGGCAATATCAGCCAGTTCCTTTACCAAGCAGTTCCAGCCGTAGATAGTGTTTTTAGATAGTTTATCTTGCTGCCCGAGACCTCCTTGTAGATGTCCAACTCCTTCTTAAAGGATCTTGCAGAATTTATGCTCGCTCCTCCAAGCAACAGAGTATCATCGGCAAATTGGACATGATTAATGTCTTTAACATTGGGAACCATTCTGAGTCCTGGCAGAATTTGGATTTGTTGAAAACAATCAAGTTGGAAGCTAAGCACATAGGCTTGAATAGCGTAGAGAAGTGGGGACAGTGGGCAACCTTGTCTTAAGCCCCTTGAGGCATTGAAGAACTTTGTTGATCAGCCATTAACCAGCAGCGCAATCCAAGGGGAGGCAATGCAGGCTTTCACCCAATTAATGAAGGGTAGGGAGAAGCCCAGTTTCTTCATAACGGCATAGAGGAAATCATGTTTCACCCTATCAAAGGGATTTTCCAGATCGAGCTTTATCACAATTCCTTTCTCTTTTCGGTGGCAACTTGAATGAACTACTTCTTGTACCAACACAATATTGTCCAAAATCTTTCTCCCTTTGATGAAACCTCCTTGATTTTTCGGAATGATGTCTGACAAAACATTCTTGAGACGATTGGCAATTGTTTTGGTGATCAGTTTATAACTTGTGTTACACAATGAAATGGGCTGAAATCTACCAAAATCAGAAGCTCCTTTCTCTTTTGGAATCATGGCAAGGAAGGCCGAGTTGGTGCTACCTCCGATCTTAGAACATGATTACGACTTCCTAACCATTCTCAAAAGATATTTACTAATTATAGGCCAACAAGTCTGAAAAAATCTGGCATTGAACCCATCAGTTCCAGGAGCTTTATCCGGTTCCATGCAGTCCAAAGATTTCTTGAGCTCATCCATGCTGATCGGAGCGGTAAGCATAGAATTAACAGAATTGTGAACATAATGAGGGATTAGATCAAAGGGGTAGGCTTGGGAGTCTAAAGGAGGATTTTCAGGAGACGTATAAAGCTCTTTGAAGAAGGTGAAAGCAACGCTTTTGATGCCTTCAGAATCTTTGACCACGGCATCATGGAACCGAATTTCTGAAATAGATTTGAATTGCTTGCGAGCTTTTGCTTGCTTATGGAAAACACTGGTGTTCTTGTCGCCGGACTTTAACCATAAGTTTTTGGATTTTTGTCTCCAGTACTCCTCTTCATCCCTACTAGCTCTATGGAGAGTTTTTTGCAACTCAACTTCTCTTTGAAGCAGGCTTTGAGAAATAACAGAGTTCTCCATTGCAGATTGATGGGCAGCAAGAGTTTCTAAGGATTCCTTTCTCTTGGTAGTGGGTGTTTTTAGTGTTTTAGCCCACTCCTTGAGTCTTCTTTTAAGGCTCCTCAATTTTTCTTCCCACACATAGAATGGGGATCCCGGGATCTACTGATTCCAAGCTTCAGAAACCACTTCATTGAAACCATCTTGCTGAATCCATAAAGGACTGAATCTAAAAGGTATTGGACCAAGGTTTCCATCAAGGGAGAGATCGAGGCTAATAGGTTTATGATCAGAAGTGCAATTTGGAAGGATTTTAGAAGAGGTTGTTAGACCACATGTAAGGAAAGAGGATTGGACAAGGAATCTGTCCAGGCGAGTAGCTATGTGGTTGGGCCCTAACCTTTTGTTAGTCCAGGTATATTTCCCAGTAGAAGGCTTGATATCCTCAAGATCCCAGTCTAACATTATGTATTCCACCCATTCTCTAGCTGGATCCCTTATTGGGGAACCCCCGTTTTTCTCATCAATGGCTAGAGTGACATTCAGATCACCTGCAATAATGATATTTTCTAGATTGTGCAATAAAAGAAAGGACTGAATCGAGTCCCAACAAAATGTTTTCTCCGTTGGAAGGACCGGAGCATAAATATTGAACATACTCACTTGTTGACCAGAGTCTTTGTGGAGGAGCTGGATGAAAATCTAATGAGAGGAGTTTTCTTCTTGAATCAATTCAAATTTGGAGCTGTCCCAGAAGGAGGAAAGCCCTCCAGAGGCGCCCCTAGCACTGACAACTCTTCCGGGACCTTTACGCCAGAATGTCTTACTAGTTTGGAGGAGCGGATTATCCTCCATCTTTGTCTCCGGGATGAGAAGGATTTTAGGCGAATGCATCCTAACAATGTCTTTCAGGGCTTCTTCTTTCAGTTTGCTACCTAACCCTCTGCAGTTCCAGGAGACGTACTTCATTATTTACTGACTTGGGAGGTGGTGGCTCCTTTTGGAGCCCTGCTCTGCTTACGCCCGAATCTGGTGTTCATCATTCCTTTGAGAGTTTTCTGGGAGCCTTGTAGGACGTCCAAATAAGTATTCTCCTCTCTCTGTTTCTTCTTGGATTTGCGACCCCTAGCCAACTTGATAGGAGTGATTTGTGAGCCATCTGATTCGGTGTCTCTCTCTTCTGACTCTTCCCCTGAGTCAGAGGCTAGACTGATGTGCTCCTCAGTACCTTCGGTTCCCCTTTGATCAGCAGCTGCTAGAGGATCTGTTGAATTTTCTTCGGTTTCTTTCAGCTTATTCGATTGGTCTTCAGTTTCTTTGTGACTCTCTGTTACATTCACCTTTTCAACTGAGGAGGGGCCTTCTTTTGTGATTGGTTTGGTCTGAGAATTGGACTGGGGTTTCCCCATTGTTCCAAATTTTGTCTGTACTACAGGATTTGAGACTACCTTGCCTTTTTTTATCTCTTTCCATCCTTCTTCTTCCACCTTGTCCCTTGATGGGGCTTTAGGATAGTTTCGTTGGAAGTGACCATGCTCGTGACATATTCTGCACTTAAAGGGCAGTTTCTCGTAGTCCAGTTTTTGGTAGTGGTGCCAATCTCCAACTGTAAGTTTAACGGCTTTCGGTAGACCAACTTCCAAGCCAACTTCCATGCAAATTCTTGCGCAGGTGTATTGGCCCCTATTGTTAGCTTTGTCAATGGATCGACCCAACCCATTTCCAATCTTTTGTAGGGATTGGAAGCTCCAGCAGTGGATCGGTAGGTTGGGGAGCCGGACCCAAACAGGAACCTCCTTTGGAACATCGACTGAAGGGTTAAAGTCAGGGGTCCATTTGTTTAGGAAAATTCCTTGATTTCCTATGAAATACAGACCATTTCTGAACACCAGGTCACGATCTTCCTTGGTAGTGAATTCAAAAATGAAAATTCCTCTACCGACAGCATAACAGATCACATTGTTCGTCAACAGAGGCCTCCAATTTTGTTGGAACCATTCATCTGTCGATTTTGTTGATGGCCATCAACCCATAAATTGCTCGACCAATCCTCTATCAGCCAAGGCAAGAGCTATTTTGATCGACTGTTCTTCAGGCAGAGCAATCTCTGGTATTTCTTCGAGTTTTTTGATGAACGTAAGAACTTCAGGTGATAGTCATTTTTTCCCTTTCTGAGACAGTAGGTTACGAAATGCATCTGCAGAAGTGTTTGGGGGGGGGGGGGAGAGGACTCTCCGCCCCCTGGAGCTCCCATGGTGGCGGCGGCACAGCATGCAACGATCCCTGACCTAAGGGCAGCAGGGGGCGCGCGCTTTTTTTTGCGTATAGCAAATTTTTTATGGAATTTTAACTGAGTTTCGCAACAACCATTTGTAAAAGAAGCAACTATTGTGAAATTGGATGCAAAGTATGCTTATTGAAAGGGAATCAAAAGGGGCTAGATGCGATCAGACTGCAGGTGGCCGTAAAGACTTTGATGCTAGTATGGATTCCTCTTGCTGCCTACGCTTGATGTAAGCATTGCTTTGCATGCGAGAGCAGCGTCTGAAGGAAAATGGTGGAGAGATGCGAATATCATCCAACATTCAAACTCCGGAAATAACAATGAATGTTAAGCCTTGTCAGTTTATGTTGCCAATGTCCATAGTTGCCTTTGGTAATGTCATTCCTTCCGATTTATGTATTGTCAAACCCCATGCCATTTGAAGGGGAATTTTCTTGCAAGACCCTCGAGTTATTGGGGGAAGTGGAAGATAAGATGCGTTGAAGGCCTCCCATGGTGAGCCTTTTTATTGGAGTAAGTCAACAACAATAAAGGATGGTAATTCAGGGGGTTTTGATCCAGCTGCATAGAAAATCAAAATTACTTTTCCAAGTGCTCCGTTTATAGGACCTACTTCAACCCACAAGTTAGATGTGAGGAAAACATGTTGTTCATTGCAAATAAGAACTTTTGCATCCAACTCTTCATCTTCTTCATGTGCACCTGTAGGATGGTGGTTCCTTTTCTCTACGTAGCATCGTGGAATTGACATGTTAAATGTTTTGAGCATTTGTTTATTATGGAATTTGAAAGCTAGGTTGGTTGGATATAAGTGAATTGCATTATCAAATTCCTGTTGCTCATCCTTCGACAAAAAGGAATTTGTCCTTGACATGAGAAGTTTCCAGTCTTCGATTGTTGGTGTTGCATTTATGAGATTCGTGAGCAATTGTCAAAGTGCAATTTGAAAAGGGTTCGTCCCTTGTTGACGAATGATGGTAGATAGTGTGACGACCGTGTCAAAGGTGCGCCAAAGGGAATTTTTGCTTGATGTGCCAACATACATGAGGATGTCATTCACATGAGGTAGTTTCCAAAGATCACCAACAAGTATGATAATCTAATTTTTGAAAGGCACATTTTGATACAAAGGAAATACCTCCCTTAAGCGAGCGTCTATGTGTGAAAGAATTTTAGGGCCAATAAAGCTCATTTTATTGATTAAAATGTATTTGACATGACAAAGTTTTTCTTCGAGATATAGAAGTTATTGGCCCTCAAGAGGATGCATTGACACTAAAGTAACACGAAGGGAAGAATGGATTGTAAGCCCCTTTATGGTAAACACTGCAACATTTGTTGGAGTGAATAGGAGAAATGGACTTGAATTGGGAAGAGATTCAACAAGAAATATATCTTTTATGCAATCAATTAAATGAGACTTCCCCGTGCCAATAGTACCTTGGATGAGAATTCTAAGTGGGGGAATGGAGGAAGTGGTCCTAAAGTGGGTGAGGACAATTGTGAAAGAAACTTGCTGGGTGGGTGATAGTGAGGTGAGCGAGCGGGGAACTCGAGATGGGCTAGAATGGATTTGGGTGGATGAGCGACTAAAGTCTATGAAACGTTTGGATGTCTCTACGGATTCAAGGGGGTTCGACATGTAATTAGTGGAGGTGTCATCATAGAAAGGGGAAAGGGGGGTTTCAGGGGCTCGATGAACATTAGAACATACACATATGTTTTTTATTCCCAATGAGAAATGATTGCTTCATCAGTGAAGCCTATGTTTGATGGGAGTGTGCGGAAAGGGAAGTATAGAAGTAGTTCTCTCCAGCAGAAAGAAGCGTAGGATGCATCAACAAGAGAAGGGATCAAGGAATAGGAAGGGAGTACATGAAAAATCTTGCAAGGATTTATTTTTTTCCATTGGTTATGTTTTCGGCGAGCAGAGAAGGACTAGGAATGTGCAACTTCAAGAATAGTTAGTGTTTCAAGTGAAGGAAGTATATTCAAGTGAAGGAAGTGAAGTGAAGGGTGGTGTTGGGAAGCGGGAACCTAGACCATGAGAAATACGTTGAAAAACACTTTGAGTAACATTGAGAGAAACAAATGAGCGCCTACAAAGTGAAAGGGTCAGTTTTTGTAGCATGTGGCATGTTTCTTGTGCACCAATGTCCCTATCGACAATTGTTTATGTTAAGTTTTTTTGGACAACATTAACAATAACTATTTCAGAGTGGAAAACCTAGGAGACACGTGACAAAATTTTCCGATAACTTTATGTTTCTTATTTCGATGCATATTTCACAATGTAGTAGAGAACAACATGTTGAGACAAAACCAGTTGGAAATCGATGTTTTCTCTCCATATGTATAGCATGTTAGAGTTGTGTACATTTAATATTTCATCATTACGAGTGAAGACATATTTATTTTTTCCACTGTCACCAATGATCAAAGAGGAGGTGGGATTCAAATCCCATGGAACTCCATAGCAGCAAACAAGAGTAGGACCCTTTTATCAAAGACATGAAGAGGGGTGGCATTTTGTATACCGTTGAACACAATTAAGAAGATTCTCGTAGTCTTGAAGGTGAGAGGATGAAAATATCAATGGTGATGGGAGGATGCATTGGTCATTCTCTGTAGAGATGTGTACATAAGGTCCACGTTGTTTAGGAGGGCAAGGATTCCAAACAGAAATGTGTTCATCAAAAAAGGACCTGGCTCTATCCATTGTGACTTGGTCATCCCAATCGAGGTTGTCCATATCAGGTGCATTTTCAAGCCAAAGGAAACCATGTATGTGTGCAGAGCCCCTATGTTTCCTCTCATACCTGCAAAGATGAAAAAGGAAATTTTGTGAGGCGACTGTACATCCAAGCAAAGAAATAAAAAGAAGAAGGATGGTTAGGGAAAAACCTGCACCAGAAGTCCTTTGCATGTAAGCCTTTTTGCAAGACCTCTTCGAGGAAGATTTTAAATTAGTAATGAATGCACTACGCTGCAAGATGTGGATTGTTGATTATATTCTTGAATTTCCATTGGGACAACTCAGATGAATCCGGGGGGGGGTGCGCTGTCAGGCATGAACATGTGCATGTCATGCCATTTGGTGTCAGTTGTACTTAGGGTGAAGAAGAAAGTAGGGCTACCTATTTGTATGATCATATAAGTGAGTTCACCTCTGTGTTTGTTCCAGAACAAGCGTGTCCCTCTAAGGCCTGATCTGAAGCGCTTAATCTGCTCAAGAAGCATGCAATCAGGCATGTCATAGAGGCATGCACAAAGGTCTGCAACAGTCATTGGAAAGCCCTCTTCAAGGTTTCTCTTCATGAAAACAATAGCAGTTGCTTGACTATGATGCCACAACATAAGATTGTACAAGTAATACCAGAATCTTGGATGTTGGGAAAAATGGTTATCATAGTAGCATATGAGGTGAACAACATATTATTACATTTCAACTTTTCTAAGACATGGTTGACCAACCATGGCAGCTCCTGTGGGGAAGAGTGTGGGGAATGCCATAGAAAAGAGGACTTCTATGGCATATTCAGTGATAATGGAGGGAGAAATAGAGGTTCAGGATAGTGAAGTAGTGTGTTACACAGTATTTTGTCACCGTCCCTATTACCCCTTCTCCCGCACATTGGAGGGCCTATTTCGGGACCTGTGAAAAGTGACATAACCTGAAAACACCTGCATTGTATCCCCTTGAGTATGTAATTCATGTGCCCTGGAGACACCTTCTACAAAATACCCGTAAATATAGCCCTTTTTCCATTGGCGCTGTTACACAATGTATCACTCGCGCCAATGGGGGAAATCCTCTAAAGAGGGCGCACCAGTTGGCGCTCTATCTCAGAGTCGCACTAGCGCCAACCCAGTTGGGTAAATTTTTTAACAAACCAACTTGTGAAGGTTCTTCCTAACCTATTCATGAACTTATTCCAGTTTGAGTTAGTTCAGTTGGGCTTCAAATCTCCAAAGGAGGGAAGTAGTTCTCCACCTCTCATGGAAGCTTCCTAATGATAAGGACAATGCCATGAATCTTGTGGATGATCTTATCTCCTTCTCCTCTCTCTATATAAGCTTGTTCTTTCACCTTTGACAAGCTAGTTAGTAATTCTAATCTTCAAGCTCCAAATCTATGTCCCAAAGTCTGAGAATTGCTAAGATCATGCTACAAGAGGCCTTGTTCATCCCCATAAGGCTATATCTTTAAGGAGGAGATCCATGTCCAAGTAACCAAGGAGAGAGAGGCTTGTTCCCCATCCCTTACAAGCTTTGCAAGGCATGTGTTGCTGATCACCCAACCAAAAGAGGATTTGACATCAGAACTTGGTTGTATTCTCTTTTGTTTATCAATAATAATAGACGACTATCATTATGGTTCCACTCTCATTGTCTTTATAATGATGTTTGAGTTGTATCCTTTCTGACTGATACATAGTTGCATTTCTTGGATTTTATGCTTGTATTTGCGTTGTTCTTTGCATGTGTAGGTGTCTGTTCACGAGGATCGTGAGGATTGTGACCAGCTGAAGCGAAAGAACGGAAGCGACGACTCTTCTACGAATACTAGTGTTGGATTTGAGGTAGGCCCTCATCATCGGACTTTACTTTGCAATTAGGAACCTGCGTGTTAGCGTTGTTTGATTGTTGCTA
The DNA here is from genome assembly GCA_000404065.3 of Pinus taeda. Taxonomy (NCBI): domain Eukaryota; kingdom Viridiplantae; phylum Streptophyta; class Pinopsida; order Pinales; family Pinaceae; genus Pinus; species Pinus taeda. The sequence continues at coordinate 14,679 of APFE030401557.1, read as the reverse complement.
GACCCCATTTAGGCTAGTGGGTCGCCTCTGTCCGCAGAGGGGATTTACCTGTACAACAATTTGGCGACCCAAATTGTTGTACAGGTAAATCCCCTCTGTAGACAGAGGTGATCCCACTAGCCTAAATGGGATCTAGCAACAATCAAACAACACTAACACGCAGGTTCCTAATTGCAAAGTAAAGACCGATGATGAGGGCCTACCTCGAATCCAACACTGGTATTCATAGAAGAGTCGTCGCTTCCGTTCTTTCGCTTCAGCTAGTCACAATCCTCACGATCCTCGTGAACAGACACCTGCACATGCAAAGAAAAACACAAATACAAGCATAATATCCAAGAAATACAACTATGTATCAGTTAGAAAGGATACAACTCAAACATCATTATAAAGACAATGAGAGTGGAACCATAATGATAATCGTCTATTATTATTGATAAACAAAAGAGAATACAACCAAGTTCTGACGTCAAATCCTCCTTTGGCTGGGTGATCAGCAACACATGCCTTGCAAAGCTTGTAAGGGATGGGGAACAAGCCTCTCTCTCCTTGATTACTTGGACATGGATCTCCTCCTTAAAGATATAGCTTTATGGGGATGAACAAGGCCTCTTGTAGCATGAGCTTAGCAATTCTCAGACTTTGGGACTTAGATTTGGGAGCTTGAAGAGTAGAATTACTAACTAGCTTGTCAAAGGCAAAAGGGCAAGCTTATATAGAGGTAGGAGAAGAGATAAGATCACCCACAAGATCCATGGGATTGTCCTTATCATTAGGAAGCTTCCATGAGAGGTGGAGAACTACTTCCTTTCTATGGAGATTCGAAGCCCAACTGAACTAACTCAAACTGGAATCAGTTTATGAATAGGTTAGGAAGAACCTTCACAAGTTAGTTTGTTGAAAACTTTACCCAATTGGGTTGGCGCTAGTGCAACTCTGAGACAGAGCGCCAACTGGCACGTCCTCTTTGGAGGATTTTCCCCATTGACGCGAGTAATACACTGTGGAACATCGCCAATGGAAAAGGGCTATATTTATGGGTATTTTGCAGAAGGTGTCTTCAGGGCACATGAAGTACATACTCAAGGGGATACAATGCAAGTGTTTTCAGGTTATGTCACTTTTCACAAGTCCCGGAATAGGCCCTCCAATGTGCGGGAGAAGGGGTAACAGGGACGGTGACAAAATACTGTGTAACATAGTGGAATTAGGATGGGGAGAATGTAGGTAGTTGTGTATTTCTTCAAGTTTAGTATGGGAATTAGGGAGTGCTAATACGAAAGAGGATGGTTGGAGGTTTATTGGAGTGGGGTATGCAGGAATGTTATCATAAAAAGTAGGGGAGTCAAGCTATGGTTCAGGAGGGGGGGGGGGGGGGGGGAGATGCGACAGACGAGAGAAGGCATATCAGTAGGGTGAGTCGGAAAGGCATATATTGCAACTTGGTCTAGTTGTAAATCCTTGTAGTAGGGATCATGGGCTAGTTTGTACTCTAAATATGCAAGAACACGTGTCCTGCTAACAATGAAATCATATGTTTTGTGGCCATAGCCATGCCTAGTAGCAACAACGATGTCCAATTCGGAAACCAAGCATGGTAAAATGTTGGCGATGGTAGTGATGTCTTGCAGGAAATAAATAATATGACCAATTTATTTGTATTGTCCACCTCATGCATGGGTGACTTGCAAGATTGGACTGAAACGTGATATGAGCATTCCTTCTATTTGTGTTAGAGAAGCAAGGACAAACAGTTGGTTGCTAGGGTCCATGTTGTTCGTAAGAGAGAAGTGGTGGGTGGATTTTGTGGTTAAACATTGGGAGAAATAGAGGTTACCATGTAATAATTTTGTTTTCTTATTTGGGTATGATTCTTTGCATATGGAGCAGATATGCAAGGGAGAGAGGTCATCTATCCTTTCACAAAATCGTTGGTGTGCATGGTTAAGGGTAGGGTTGACCAAAATATGGGTATGGGAGGGTGAAGGAGGATGATTTGATGGTGGGGTGTGTGATGTATATGGCAAGAATTGGCATTGAATGGAGGAAGTTGAATGGTAGGTACAATCAGAGTGGGGAATGTTCAAGGAGATGGGTTTGCAAGTGTAGCTTCGGGATGTTGGGGAAGAGAAACATTAGATGGGGGTATATCTGGAAAGGTTTGGGTCTTTAAATCATCTTTATATTTGAGTCATCTTTGTTTGTTGGAGGCGTCTTTATTCGGTGCATAAAGGAGTCTCTTCTGAGCATTTCTTAAGGGGATTGCATAAGACGTTGGTATGTCCACCCGGATACAAACATGGGAACACAAGTTCAAGTGAATATAGGAGATGACAAAGAGTTTCCTTAAGTGCAAAGGTACAATACATAGCCTCCAAAAGCAAGAACTTCATTGGTGGGTATATTTTCGAAATAGTCGCTTCTAGCTTATAAAGTAGATATGTATTTTGACAAAGTAGCTGAAGTTTAGTGGTCGAAGAAACATTTTTATAATAGAGTTTATGTTTCTTTAATATTATGTATTAATGTCATGACATTCAAATTTTGTTGTTAGAACTTTGTCAAAGCTATATTTGGAGCGTAGAATGATATTAGAATCAATCTTATTTCAATGAAGTATTTTTGTGGTCTTCGATAACTATCTATCATTCATTTACCAAGTATATTTAAGGCAACCAATTAAATGAAAACCCTTTGTAAGAAGCCAATGTTTTTATTTAGGTGCACAATATAAAAGGATGTAAATGTTTTATTTTGCTTAGAAGGAAGAAGAAAAAAACCATATATACTATATGTAAAAGTAAAAGATGGAGAATTATGTAAAGGTGGAATCTGCGACATGTATCATAGGTGTATATACATAAAGAAGAGAAGTACGATGATGAAGTGAATAAAAAGAAGGGGGGTGGCAAGGGATGAAACAAAAATGAACTAAAAATCATATAGAAGTTATTGTTTACACTTCAAGGTGACACGGGAAAAGAAATCGACTTTTAAAGACACTAAACAACCGAAGTAGTAGACATTTTTTCGATTTCCTGGAGGAGAATGGAACATCCAGAGCTATAAGTGATTTCCTCTGAATTGATTAGTTAAAAATTCAAATGGTCCACACCATTGAAGATATATATTTTCATAGACAGTGTGAAGAGGAAAGGATGACATGAAACCCTTGCATGAAGCTCGTGGATAGAGCTAGGATCATTGGAGAGTAAGAACAAGTATTTTTCTTGGAAACCCATGAGTTTAGTTGCATCATTATCAAATGCGATGAAATTTTCCAGTATGCCTATGTGGTCATTCATTTCAAATTTCATCACATATCGATAGTCACATTCTCGGAAGGCCCCACCACATTTTGTACAGTGCCACATTCCATTTGAGTGGTTGACAACGTTTTTCATACATCGCATGCCATCAGATGAAAGAGGGCATGCGAGGAAGTAGAATTCTTGCATGTCAATAGAGGTGATGGTTCCATGAACTAAGAATCATGTTGGTTTTCCAGTGGGATGCAAGTATATGAGGTCGACAATTGTACGTTGTGGGTGGCCCCGTGTTGGTTCCCTATAATACTAGTGATTACCCCATTACTATTGTAGTTGCATCCCTTATTAATATTTTTGTGCCCCTGTTGTCCCCATATTGTTATTACTGTGCCCCATAGAATCCCTCTATTGTTATTTTTGTGGCTTTATATTATTATTGTTAGGTCAGCTAGGTTATATTGTGACTCCTTAGACTCCTATATATAGAAAGGAGGTTTTGTCATTGGAATCATCCAAGAATTGTTCATTTATGTAATGTAAAGGAGGTTGCCCCCTCGAAGAGGCTGAATTCTAAGGCGTTGATCTATCTTTTCTATCTTTCTTGAGCTTGGTTTCATAACATTTGGTATCAGAGCTTTGGATTCTAGGGTTTCGTTGCTCCAAACAGGTCATCGTGGCATTTTCGCTATAACTTTTTTTCTGCGACGTTTCAAAAGCTAAAAAAAAACCCAATTGAGAAGACATCGTACTAAATCTCAGGTCCGAATTTTAGAGCTTTTCGCACTATATTTTCATAGATATGAACTGAGGAAGTTGGTCCTTTTTCAGAATCCTGAATTACATTCAAAACAGGTGACCTGGGTAAAATCGTCATAACTTTCTCTCTGAGCATCAGATTGAAATTTCATAAGAAGGTATAGAAAGAGCACAGACTATAGTTTCTGGTATATATTTTTCAGGGCCAAAGGTCAAAACAGGGACACTTGGCACGTCGTACAAGTTCGCTCTACTGAATTAGTCTATAATCAGGTCACTGTGGGAGATTTGGCATAACTCTTCATTGGAAAATCCAATTGGGGTCAGACTGGTGGCATTGGAAAGAGGACACAGAGGGCCATCGTAGGTTGCAATTTTAGAACTGTATGATCCGAAATTACATAGATACATTAGAGGCAATATCGAGCTCCTACAAAGTGAAAAAAGGTGTCTATATTTTTTTAAATGTTTGCTTAAGCTTGGTTTGAAAATTTATTTTGAAGAAATTCAAAGGGCATAGTGAATCATTATTATCAGTAATTGATGCCCCGAAGAAAGAAAATGGAAACACCTAGTAAGCGACCCGAAAGCTCTAACATGACTCATGAAGAAGAGGAAGAAATGCAACATGATATATCAAAATTACGAGACCAAGTGCAACAAGTGTCACTTGCACAAAAAGGAACAAAATCTAAGATGGATGTTTTTAAAGAAAGGTGTAGAAGCTTAAGATTGAATGACGTGGAAGCTAAGGACTGGATGATTTGAAGATAGATTTGAAGACAGAAATGAAGAATTGAGATAAATATGAATAGTTGCTACAAGGGAAAGGGTCACTAAGGGTGATAAGGGTTTAGTAAAAGGAAACTCATGATGAGAACAAAAGAAATGTTAATCATGATTCCATAGACTCTAATGTTGGTCAAGACCCACCATATTCCAAAAATCGATATGAGGAAGTTTGATGGCAAGGATCCCGCAACATGGATATTACAGATGGAGCAATTTTTCGTTCTCAATAATGTGCAAAACACACAAAAGGTACGTATGGCAACTTTATATTTGGAACCAAATCAGTTTGTATGGTATCAATGGCTTTGCTCTCGTAAACAATTTATCACTTGGGCATTTTTTATGGAAGAATTGATAGCACATTATGAGGATACAAAAGCAACACCATTTTTAGCCCAATTGATAAGTCTCAAACAAAAGGGTTCAATAATGGAGCACATTGAGGAGTTCCAAAAGTTGAACATAAGGGTAAAAGATATTCCAGAGGAGCATAGGATTGATGTGTTCATAGGGTCTTTAAAAGATAATATCCAACATGATGTGCGCCTTTGGGAACCTGATTCATTAGAGAAGGCATTCAGGTTAGCAAGAAAAATGGAAAGCAAAATTATGGCAACTAGGAAGCATACCAGTCACAACTATAAAGACGGAAGTGTTGTTGCCCATAGTCTTCCACAACCTACAAGGTTGACACCACAACAATTGGAAGAAAAAAGAGCAAAAGGGCTTTGTTACAATTGTGATAGCAAAAACAC
>APFE030401554.1:44432-57256 GCA_000404065.3 Pinus taeda | reverse complement strand
CATTTATGGGCCCTTACCTCGAATTCTCCACCATCAGCTCAGAGTTCAAAGGCCACCACATCAATTATCACAAGGGCAACCAAGCAAGTCAAGAAGGACTGCTGTTAACTACAAGTTTTGGCAGCCGAGTCCCTAAAGTTTAGGAGAACTATTGGGTCCTCAATTTGTATAAATAAGAAGTCTTAGGGCCTCATTTTGGTTAGCCAGTAGTTAGTCACTTTGTATGTAGAAGGTATCTAGTTTGTAGTTCGATTTTAGTCAGTAGATTAGCTTTGCATTTCAACACATTTTCAAGCTTTCCCTTGTGGACAGTTTTGATGTAATTCTTCTTTTCTTGCTCAATAAAGATGAATCCAGCTTTGCACCAGCTCTAAATCTCTCTTAGGAGGCTGTAGATCTTGGGGTTGGGCCCATCTCAAGTGCCCAGTACCTCCTTTGTTCACGCTTATGTGTCTTTGCTGCATTCTTAGAATAAAATTTGCTATTTAGATTTAAATCTTGTTTTGTTATTTAGATTGTTTTTTATGATTAAAAATTATTTTTATGTATAGATTGAGTTGGTAGGATAATAACAGGGAGAAAAGCTCCAGAAAAGGGTCAACAACCACTTTCGGTTTCACCTCTTCCTTATTGGATCAGGGGCTGGAATTGAAGTAACCGTGTTGTCCCAAACAAAAAGACTAGTTTGCTTTACCATGCAATCCTTAGTGTATTGTTTCCGTTTGCAAAAGTTGGTTATGTGTTCATATCTCTGAAATGTCTCATTGTATAGTTGATATATATGGTTCTCCTTCAAATAAAGCTACTGTTCGTTCACTTTATTGTTAGCTAGATTAGATTAGCTAGGACTTTGGTGACTTGCAAGACTTTGTTGATTCAGTTGAATGTACACAGTGCAGAGCATCTCTACCACTCTTTCATCCACCTAAGCTTCATCAGAGCCATCTATTCCATCTCCTAGATAGGTTCCTTGTCTCACATCTGTCCTCTTGCCCATGTAACCCTACCTTCTTGCTCAATCATTGTCTTAGCCTTCTTTAAGCCAAGTCAGCCTTCTACACCCTCTCACCACTCCATCCATCGGTCCTTGGGTCACTTCAGACCCCTATCCTACCTCCATATCCATTCATGCATCTTCCCTCACTCACCCATCCTCTAAAATCCAATTTTTAAACGTCATGTAGAAATTTCTGAACATCCTGTAGAAATTCCTGAACATCCTGTAGAACCCCTGCAGACTTCCTGTAGAAGCTCACAAATGATGTTTAATGGTAGCCAAACTTTGTGAAACTCTCTGAAAGGGTGTTAGGGACTCCTTAGACCCTCTCTGAACCTTCCCAACCTCTTCCAAGCATTTCTCCTCCTTGATCCACCCCTGCACGGTCAAGAACAGTGAAAGCATATGCATGATGAAACTGACGACTCAATAAAAAATACAAAAAGATGTTTTCTTCAGATAGAGGTAGTCTAGACACATGTATTTTATCTTCATAGAAGTAATGGCATCTGTTTCAGTAGTTTGCATTCTCTTCTTTGCATCATAGGACTAGCTGGTAGAATTAGGGTTTGCTAGGGTTTGCGCTTTCCTTCAGTTTTTCAATCTCTTTTCACAAATAGATTAGCTTCCTTCGAGTTAGCTTTCATCCATCAATTAAAAATCTTCTTCTAAGAGCTCATAGAAGTTGGCTTAAGCCCCTAGCAGACTTGTGCGCTGACCAAGTGACAGCTGCGGCAAGAGCTAGTACTTGTGCATACAGCACCGTTGCTTCCAAGTTTGTTACGAACTACCGGGTTGATAAAATTAAAGAAGGGAGTTCCAGGAGTTGTAGCATTATTGCTGCAATATTGGGGCTCACCATCTTTTTGGCGTCGTTGCCGGGGAAGCGTCAAAATATTGGTGATTATTTCTTTTCTTCTATTTTCTACTACAACCTTCTGCTAAGTAGTTTATTTCATTTCCATTCTGCAATTTCATTTTCGCAAAAGTAGATTAGACATTTCTTGCTTTCATTTCATTTCAGCAAGTGTATATTAGATTTCCCGCTTTCAGAGATTAGCATTTCAATGCCGCAATTTCAATTTTGCAAGTGTAGATTAGCATTTCAATTTCGCAATTTCCATTCTGCAAGTGTAGCTTAGCATTTCATTCCTGCAATTTCATTTGAGCAAAATAGATTAGTCCTTTCCTTCTTTCATTTCAATTCCACATTTTCATTTCAGCAAGATAGTTAGTTGCAATTCAATCTATTTCAGTTTTGTAGGTACAAGAAAAAAAAAACAAAAATAAACCAAAAATATTTCATTTCATGCCTTGTAGGAGTAGAGATAAGTCAGAAAAATGATTTCACAACACCCCCACTGCTTCACGTAACCAACCTTCTCTCTTCTTCGATGGCTGCGATTAAAGAACCCTTAGGTGGACAACAAGACATATTTGAAGAACCTCAAGGGAAGAAGAAGAAGAAAACATTCCTTTGGAGCAAATGGCTACAAGCAGAAATGTTGGGAGAAGTACCTTTTCCAAAAACGAATTTGCAAATCAGATGGAAGACTTCAAGAGCGAGGTGAGGCAGTTTCTTGTCATGCAACAGACACCTTACAGATCCAAAGGAAGCAAGAAGAAGCCAAGACGGCTTTGGCCATCTTTTGTCCCAGGTGCACTAGAAAGCATCCTAGGCACGAATGTCCATTGTACTCCATAGAAGTGTGTTTTGTCTATGAAGAATACCATCCTACAGATCAGTGCCCTTCCTTGCCTGGAATCAAAGCTGCATATCAAAGGGCCAAAGAAGTCACTGAACCACTCTATTTCATGAACCAAAGGAGGTCACATGGACCCATAGACTACCAGCAGGGAATGCAAAGGACATCCCATACCTATTACGACCCCTATTAAGCCACTTCCATGCCTTCTTGGGGTCCCCCTGCTCATCCTTCCTGGTCCACACCCCCTCCTTGGTCTTATCCTCCTTAATATTATGCTCAACCAACTGCTCATTCGTTTCACTTTTATGCTCAACCACAGCCTCAGTGGAATGCTCCTCATCAAGGGTGGAGGCCCTAGTACAACTCTCATCCCGTTCATTTGCCTCTGCCACCTGCCCAACTACAACCCCATCCACATCCATCTCAAATATACACCCCCACTCAACTACCCATACCACCATTTCCAAACCCGCACATTGGAATAGCTCAACCCAATTGTAAAGTTGAGGCACAACATGTCCAAATGACTCCTCTTGAGCTCAATGATCTTCACCAAAGCTCAGGAAGAGTGTTGCAAAGCAGAGATTATATTGACAACATTGAAGGACCAAAGGCAAAAGAAGATTCAAAGAAGAGATCAAAGAACCATGGGCTGCACTTGATGAAGAGAAGACATCAAAATCAGAGATCGAGAGAGCTCCTTCATGGTTACCATCAAATCCTCCATGTACTCAAGAGAAAACTCAGCAAAAAGAGGAAGATGTGAAGGTCATGATAGAAGAAGATATGGAGAATGATCCAGATCAGCAAAAGGATGAAGGATATCAAATTTATATTGAGATATTGTTCCAGACATTCACTAAGTTGCAACGGTACTCTCTTCCTCAGCTGTGTTTGATCCCTTCAAAGTCAAATCATTCAGTCTCTAAAATCCGAATAGCTCTCAAAGCATGCATTTCAAGCCGTTACATCATTTTGTCTCTAATCTCGATGTGCACATGGCTCCATTGGAAGTATTCTTATACTTGAGAACGATTTTGTTTTTCAAGTAGGGTAAGGTAGAAAAAAAAAAATAAAATAAAAAGAAAATAAAAAAGAAAAAAGAAGAAAAAATGAAAATAAGAGGAAAATAAAAATATAAGGTGAAAACCTCCTCGGAGGCGTCTTAGATTGGCTCATTGATTGAAAACCTCCATGAGGTGGTCAATGGGTTGAAAAGAGAGAAAAAATAAAACGAATAAGGTCCTTGGGTGAAAGCCTCCCTTGGAGGTGCCTAGGGCAGGCAATTAGGGTGAAAGCCTCCATGAGGTGCCCTAGTTGTTTTGAAAAAAAAAGAGAAAAAATAAGAAAAAATAAATCTAATTTCCATGGAATAATTGCAGGTTGCAAGAAGGACATTGCAGGTCAGGAGGATTGTTGAAAACAAAGACAAAGGAAGTTCTGGGCTTTCTACAGGAAGCTACAGGCATTTCTACAGGAAGTTATGTATTTCTACAGGAAACTTCCTGTAGAACCTTCAAGCGAGCCAGATTCAACTTTTGAAGGGAATCTAAAGCTTGGAATCTATTGGTTAGGCCTGTAAGCATCCATGTTTCCATTCCTCAACCTTTTCAATCATTTGTTCCACCTCATTGTGCTTCTTTTATGAAAACTGTGTTTTCTACAGGAAGTTCTGTGTCTTCTACATGAAGCCTACAAATAAGCCAAAATCGATCTCCGAAGAGGACCATAAGGCTAGGAATCTGTCCATGAGGCCTGCAAGCATCCATGTTTCCATCCCTCACCCTTCTCCATCATTATTTCCATCTCATTGTGCTTCTTTCCTCAAAATTGTGTTTTCTATAGGAAGTTCCTGTAGAAATTACAAGAAGCTAAAAATGGAGTGCAAAAAGGTAGTTTGGCGAACATGATCACTTCCTCAAGGGTTCAAAAATTCTCCTGCAATTTTCAGACTCCTCCTCCATCATCTCCATGCCTGCATCACAGCCCAAGCTCAGTTTTTCTTTCCATCCAAAAAATTGCAGAATGCCTTGAAATAAAAATACGTAGTGCTGAAATTTGTTTTTTTTCATAACTTGCAAACCCTACATCCATTTACAAAACTACTTTATAGGGAGTTGTATAGGGATGATGGCAACATACCCAAGCAATTTCAATGAATTCCGGTGCACGGTTTCCAAGAAATAAGCCTCCGTCACCTTCAACCATTTTTGTGTTTTCTCCATATCCGTGCATCCATTTCAAAACCTGTTTTATGGGGATATGCATATGGGTCATAGTAACTTACCCAAGCAGTTTCAGCCGGTTCCGATGCACGGTTTCCAAGAAATTGATCTCTGTAATCTTCAGCCATTTCCCATTTTTCGCAAAATCTGTGCATCCATTGATCGCAATTTTGCTATGGGAGGTGCATAATGATGATAGGAACATGATCATCAAGTTTTGGATCGATTCGGTCTGTCGTTCGGGAGCAATGGCGAAAACAAATTTATGTCCTATGAAAATTCAGTAGCAGCTTGAGGGTGCAAATATGAACGTGGAAGCCAGCTCCTGTAGTGTGGATCCGATCAGAGGGTACCTGCACAAGGAAAACAACCACGAATCAGCCACCAATCCATCATGCAACCATAGAAACCAGTGCATGCAGCAATGAAAGACCATAGCACCTCACAGCAGTCATTCGACTTCTAGGTATGTGAGTGGAACTCATTCCTCTATTGCATAAATCTAATTTTAAGACTACATGAATGAATAGAATGGTGGGATTAAGCCGATAGTTCCTTGTCCAATTCTCTAGCAATCAGCCAGGAATCATGCAACGTATGTGTTAGACAACTCACGTGGAATTAAAAAGAAAAATAAAAACAGGGAGTGTTAGTCATTTGAACTCCAGTGCAACTAATCAAGAAGAAAACATACAGTTAATAAATAGAACTACAGTCTGCATGTGGCCACGTACACCTGGCCACTTCACTCCTTCACCAAGAATCATGCCGCATTGTAAAATGCTCGGCTGAAACTCACACCACCTGTTGCTCATTTGCACTTGACTGAAGTATGCATCCTCCGCTTCTACAAAATGATGAACTAGTCATCCTCCACTAGTTTTTACCTATTTTCAAAATTATCCTGCATATCAAGCTCGCTCAGAGGTGCAGGGGAACTCTAAAGGCGTTTCTACAGGAAGTCTTCTACATGAAACACAGAAAACAACCATGCAGAGAGAAAACCTGGGATTTTTGGCGAATTTCAAGCTCCAAACGAGGTAGGATCGGGGAAACTTCGTTGTGCATGATTTGTTGGTGCAAATGGTGAATTGAACATGGAAATAAATTTAAAAAATGAGAGGAAAAGTTTTCCTACACATTGAAAAAAGGTGAAAAGTCTGCTTGCATATTTTCTGAGTTCTACACAGTTCTTCTTTTCCCTCTGCATTCGAAGTCAGGCTTCTTCTTTCTCACCTTCTTCTGAAAAGAGAGATGAAACCATAGGAACTAAGCTTGTGTGTAAGAATGTGATTCTTATGTGGTTGGGGATAAACATTAGGCTCTGCACTCTGTCTGTAAGAGCCTAATTTTTGACAGTCACGTTTTAGGCAACAACAACATTGTAACCAGGGAATTGATACAAAGTGACCTATAAACACCTGAGGTACGTCTTCAACGTTTTGGGGAGGAAACCATACACAAAATTCCCTTTATGATCAAAGCACAAGCCAAAACAGATCATTTTTCACCATGCCGGAGGGATTCGTAATTCAACATTATCCATGGTTATCATGTGAACTTCCACTTCATCCAGCAGTGAAGACAGGGAACACATTGAGGCAGAAGAGAAAGCCAAGGGTAAGGAAACCCAGGAAAGACCACCACAGAAAGAGCAAGAAGAGAAACAAGAGAAAGGCCAAGCTACCAAGCCTAAAACTGTGGGTGGAATAAAGGCACAGATGCCAAGGGAGAAACGGTTGCAAACCCGGGCAGAGAAGACTGAAAGGATGCAAACAACACCCAAGGAAACCATAGCACAAGTCAAAGAGAAGGCACCCCCATCCAAGCAAGCCAAATCAGGGAAAACTGGTTCTACAGGAAGCCAACAGACTATTTCTACAGGAAGCCAGAAAACTGCTTCTACAGGAAGCTAGAAAACGGCAACTACAGGACTTTCTATAGGAAGTTTGGGGAATGGGCAACAGAAGGAGAAATTGGCTGAGATTTTAGCTAAGGAGGCAGCAGCTGTGTTGGCCACCCTAAGCACATCCCCCAAGAAGAAGGAGAAGTGAAAGAGGGAGCTTCCACTATATTTTAAGGCAAGAAGGAGCATGTAGATAAGAACTGGCAGACCCCAACCATAGTCAAAAGAGCCAATCACAATTGTAGACACCTCAGCTACACAAAAGGAGAGGTCCCCCTCAAAGGCATCCATCACCTATGAATGGGGAAGGCCGTAGAGATCCACCTGGAGATAAAGAATGAAAATGTTGGACACAAAGATAGTTCTACAGGAAGCTGAGACAGTTCTACAAAAAGCTGAGAATTCTCTACACGAAACTCCGGCTAAGCTAAGAGAGACCAAGAAATTGGAGGAAAAGGTGGCCAAACAATCACAAGAAGAAGGAAAGACAAGGAAACATCTGATGAACAACAGAGAGAGGTCAAAGCTGTAGGTTAAGGCTGAGGCTTTAACAAAAATTGCTACAAGAAAAGGAGCACAGGCAGTGGAAAGAAGCAGAGAGAAAAGCATGGTTTCATGAACAAGAAGAGGACATCACTTCAGAAGCTTGGCATGACAGGGAGGCCACCAGGGCCATCAAAGATGGAGAGATAGATTAGTTGCTCAAAGGATGAGCAACACTTTCAGTAGGGGGGTGATGATGAGCCCCAAAAATGGATAATTATATGGGCTCATTCAACCTACTAATTTGACTTAATCCACCATTATCATTAGTTTATTGCATGTTTTTTATTATATTTATGCTAATAGAGTGAATTCGGTTAGTCATTATGCCAACAAGTCTAATGTGTGCTTTGTGTAGTCTTTTTGGTCAATATGGAGAAAAAATCAAAGGTTTAAATGAGCACTTGGCAGCCAAATTCGTGGAGAGGATTTTTAGGAAGGTGTCCTATTCATTTATGGGCCCTTACCTCGAATTCTCCACCATCAGCTTAGAGTTCAAAGGCCACCACATCAATTATCACAAGGGCAGCCAAGCAAGTCAAGAAGGACTATTGTTAACTGCAAGTTTTGGTAGCCGAGTCCCTAAAGTTTAGGAGGACTGTTGGGGTCCTCAATTTGTATAAATAAGAAGGCTTAGGGCCTCATTTTGGTTAGCTAGTAGTTAGTCACTTTGTAGGCAGAAGGTAGCTAGTCTGTAGTTCGATTTTAGTCAGTAGATTAGCTTTGCATTTTAGTACATTTTCAAGCTTTCCCTTGTGGACAGTTTTGATGTAATTCTTCTTTTCTTGCTCAATAAAGATGAATCCAGCTTTGCACCAGCTCTAAATCTCTCTTAGGAGGTTGTAGCTCTTGGGGTTGGGCCCATCTCAAGTGCCCAGTACCTCCTTTGTTCACTCTTATGTGTCTTCGTTGCATTCTTAGAATAAAATCTGCTATTTAGATTTAAATCTTGTTTTGTTATTTAGATTGCTTTTGATGATTAAAAAGTTTTTTTATGTTTAGATTGAGTTGGTAGGATAATAACAGGGAAAAAATCTCCAGAAAAGGGTCAACAACACTTTCGGTTTCACCTCTTCCTTATTAGATCAGGGGCTGGAATTCAAGTAACCGTGTTGTCCCAAACAAAAACACTAGTTTTCTTTACCATGCAATCCTTAGTGTACTGTTTCCATTTGCAGAAGTTGGTTATGTTGTCAGATCTATGAAATGTCTCATTGTATAGTTGATATATATGGTTCTCCTTCAAATAAAGCTATTGTTCATTCACTTTATTGTTAGCTAGATTAGATTAGCTAGGACTTTGGTGACTTGCAAGACTTTGTTGATTCAGTTGAATGTACACAGTGCAGAGCATCTCTACCACTCTTTCATCCACCTAAGCTTCATCAGAGCCATCTATTCCATTTCCTAGCTAGGTTCCTCATCTCACATCTGTCCTCTTGCCCATGTAACCCTACCTTCTTGATCAATCATTGTCTTAGCCTTCTTTAAGCCAAGTTAGCCTTCTACATCCTCTCACCACTCCATCCACCGGTCCCTGGATCACTTTAGACCCCTATCCTGCCTCCATATCCATTCATGCATCTTCCCTCACTTACCCATCCTCTAAAATCCAATTTTAAACATCCTGTAGAAATTTTTGAACATCCTGTAGAAATTCCTGAACATCCTGTAGAAACTGCAGACTTCCTGTAGAAGCTCACAAATGAGGTTTCCTGATACCCAAACTTTGTGAAACTCTCTGGAAGGGTGTTAGGGACTCCTTATACCCTCTCTAAACCTTCTTGACCTCTTCCAAGAATTTCTCCTCCTTGATCCACCCCTGCACAGTTAAGAACAGTGGAAGCATATGCATGATGAAACTAACGACTCAATCAAAAATACGAAAAGATGTTTTCTTCAGATAGAGGTAGTCTAGACACATATATTTTACCTTCATAGAAGTAATGGCATCTCTTTTAGTAGTTTGCATTCTCTTATTTGCATAAATAGGACTAGCTGGTAGAATTAGGGTTTGCTAGGGTTTGTGCTTTCCTTCAGTTTTTCAATCTCTTTTCACAAATAGATTAGCTTCCTTCGAGTTAGCTTTCATCCATCAATTAAAAATATTCTTCTAAGAGCTCATAGAAGTTGGCTTAAGCCCCTAGCAGACTTGCGCCAGCTGACCAAGTGACAGTTGTAGCAAGAGCTAGTACTTGTGCATACAACGCCGTTGCTTCCAAGTTTGTTACGAACTACCGGGTTGATAAAATTAAAGAAGGGAGTTCCAGGAGTTGCAACATTATTGCTGCAATACTGGGGCTCACCATTAACCTGAGTATATTAGGGGCAGGGGGAGTAGTCTACTCTTCAAACAGACACAAAAAGGATAGCTTCAGCTGGGGCCTAAGACAAAGCACTAATAACTAGGCCGAGATTCTAGGATTGCTCAAAGCATGTTAGCTTGCTCAAGGGAATAGAGGGAAAAACCTTCAAGTCTTTGAGGATTCGGAAATCCTGATAAAAATCCTAAACACTGGTGATCAACTCAATAGCTCAATGCTCAATGAGACCCTTAAAAGCCTAAGAAATCTGTTGCAGGACTTCACTACCTATTCATTCTACCATATCCTACGAACTCTGAACAAGGAAGTTGACATAATGGAAAATAAGGGATGTCTATTAGCTCAAGGCTTTTTGTCAAAGAATGATGAAGCAACAGAAAGGCATCCAATCCATTAATAGATAAGACCAACAATGCAAGGTCAGGGAAATCAATGTTTCACTCTCCCTATGTAATGTCTCTGTCTCCATGAATTCCCAAAGCTTGGCGTAGGAAACATACATCTGAACCCCATCTGAATGTTGAAGATTGATGTTGATCCATGGCCCTGTTACATGTCAACAATTTTTTTTTAAACAATGATGTTTGCAAACGATGCACGACAATGATTCACCATTGCTCTAACAATATAAAAAGAACCTCACAATGGGCTAGACACAACTAATGTGGTCATCACTTAAGCATTTAACTCTCAAACAGTGAGATAATGAAATGGCTCAGCAATGTTTTCATAAGCAGAGGACACAATATGTCAAGCTGCTAGAATCAATTTTGGGCAATGTCAGGTTCGCTTTATCCTACTAGAGAAAATCTGAATAGGATTCTTAGATGTCTCCCTTGTTTTTAGGTTCCTAAGCACTAATCAAGGAACTCTAAGTAATCTCATAAGAATCATTTGTATCAGTGAATTCCCAATGGAAAAAGCTAGATTTTGACGATTCTAAATCGTCAGAAATCAAAAAGCTGAAGCTCAATGTAATAGGGATTGTTTAGCTCAGGCCCAACCTTACTTCCTAATAAAAATCAACCGTTCTTGTTAAAAAAAATTATCATTCTTTAAATACTCTAACCATTGCATAAGAATCCAAAGAGACCACTAATCTTAAGGTTAGAAGAATTAAGTTGACAAGGATTATAACCCAAAGAAAATCACCGAGAAAATGGAAGCATCTAAATTCTACAAAGGAGTAAGACAAGAAATATACTTTCCACCAAAGAGCTAGCTATGAAAGTAAAGCAATCGTAATGGTAAATATTTTCATAAATTTTCATGCAAGGTTTACATTGATTAAAACCCTTCCAAATTATGCTAGAAACCCACATAGGGTTAGGGTTTCTACAAATGAAAACCCAACCAAGATGAAATTCAAACTATTAAGTTGCAAAGAAATATTTCTAAACTTAATTAGTGATACAAAAATAAATTCTATCTTGGGAAACTAAAGAAAATTGCTATAGAGCCACAAACAAAATTGTACCATATGAACACTAGAAGGAAAACTAAAATTCGTAGCTGAGATGTCATAAAAATTCTAAATATATATAACTTTTCATAATTAAAGTCCATGTTTCATAAAATTTACCAAATAGTCGACAAGTGGTGATCACCAAGTTGTATTACATTGCCAATGTATGTTCAAATCAAATGTTGAAGGATTCAAATGAATCCACAACCAAAATCTAATTATAAAGTTGTTTAGTTATTCCCTATAAACCCAAATGATATAAGAGTTAGATATAAGGATGTATAATGAAATACTCTATAAATGTATATATCAAGAAAAGAATAAGTATATATTCTAACATATAAACCAAGTCGAGAAGAAACCTACACTGAAAGTAAAAACCCTGAATACGGAGAATATGTTCTAATGTGTGAGCCTGAAATTGGAAATCCTTTAAGGCAAAAATATTTGGAAATAGAAATTGCACACCAAAGAATACAAAATCAATAGTTAAACCTTGGAGTGAAGTTAAACTACAAGATTTGCAAAGATCTATTGTACAAAGTCGAAATGTCAAACTAACTATGTGGAAATGACGACCAAAGATAGCCATTATGACTTCATAATAACCCTAATCATCATGGACTGTTGATCAAGCCATAAAAAACCATCATTCATATATTTAAGGGTTTGGTACCATCACCATGTCATAAAAATAGTTCATCACATGGAATAAAATGATTTAATTTGAAGGTTTGTTAAGAGCCTAGTTAAAGTTTAGGTAAATATATCATATGCCTCTCGAAAATAACATTTGAAACCTACAATACAAAAATTTGAATTAATGAAATGATGAAATGTGTACAGGTCGGGTTTATATATTAGTAGTTGTTGTCATGTGTTATATATGATGTCGTGGATTAATGTATGTGGAAAATTCATGAAAACGTTTGTAAACCAAGGTTTAGAACATAAAAAGAATAAACAAATATTTTTACTAATGATGTTATATAAATGTAGTACTTTTCATAGGAAGTAAATGTTTGACGTTGTTTCTAACCATGGTGATATTTTTTAGGAACTAGGTGGATTGCCTCCTAAGAGGGAAATTCAATAGGAGATCCATTTTCAACAAGATTTCCTTCTTGCAAATGTGGGCATGTATAGGATGTTAATGGTGGAAATGGAGGAAATCAAGAAGCATGTGCAGGACTTGTTGGAAAATGGATTCATTAGGACTAGCCCATCCCCATGTGGTTCTCTAATTTTGTTGGTGCCGAAAAAAGATGGCACATGGAGAATGTGCATGGATTGTCAATCTCTCAACAAGATCACAGTGAAAAAATGATATCCTCTCCCTCATATAGATGATTTTCTTGATCAATTAAAGAAATATGTTTATTTCACTATGTTGGCTTTGCGCAGTGGTTACCATCAAATAAGGGTTGCAGAAATTGGTGTGTGGAGAATTGCTTTCAAAAGCAAGAAAGGACTATTTGAGTGGCTGGTAATGCCATTTGGACATTGCAATTACCTAGAAACATTCACGCATGTATTGAATGGTGTATGTTAGCACTCAAATCTACCTTAGGCTGAAATAAGGTGAGACTCAAGGCCACATCAAACCATGCTCAGCCTCGTAGCTAGCCCTACGAGGACAGGAGAGGGCTCTCTCC
>APFE030401554.1:24467-43575 GCA_000404065.3 Pinus taeda | reverse complement strand
AGAATTGATTTTTAAAGATTTTGTTGAATTCAAGGGAAGGGCAATTTTGGATGCGGGGATGAGGCACAGCTTTTGCAGAGGTCTACTTGGGGCAAGATAGGCGATTGTATTGATGCCTTAAAGCAAGTGATATGGGTAGATCAGACTGCTGAGGAGCTAAGGAGAGCAAGGGAGTCTCAAGGATTCTCCTTAAACTGAAGAAAACATAAAAGATTAAACAAATTTAAAGGCAGAGCATAGAAATTTCATGGATTCTACCTTAACACTTCATTTGTTTAATTACAGAAGATTCAATAGAGAAAATGATATACATACACAACTTACTAGTACTGAGAGAAACACGCCATCAACACATAAAGCCACATGGATCCCAAATAGTGCTATAAAACCCTGGTCTTTCCTTTGCCAAAAAATGCAGATAAGATATGTACAATATAGTCTCAAGCTATTCCCAAGAGTCCAACCCTGAAAATGACTAAGAAAATACATAATATAGGCAAGTTAACACATTCCCTTGCCTCTAGGGGTTGAGCTCATCATCCTGGGAGCTGTTTCAACCAATTCTAAACTAAGCACTACAATCTAGGCAGTCAAAACAACTTGCCTCTATAAGCTAGGAAACCAATTCATTCATTACATTTTCACTATTTTATGAATGAAACATCTAGAATAGGTAAATAAGTGTCATAACAACATAAATTTCCAATAATTACATAAAGGAGGGTGAAAAATCCCATCACAAGTCAAAATTGGTCAAACTGGCTTTATTCACTGAGCTGAGGAGGAAAACTGTGCCAAAAAAACCCTGTGCGCCGCGCGCCTGAGCCCTGTGCGTTGCGCGCCTTTCCATCTGCTTTTGGGGCACTTCTCTGCATCCAAATTGAGCTCAGGTTGGCTTGTTGGAAAGCCCTGGATGTCTAATTTCCAACCCAAGTGGAATTTTCCAATTTAATGGTCTCCATTTGACCCTCCAAAAGTGGATTCTCCCAGGAGTACTTCCTGCTGATGCAAAAAGTGGCAGAAAGGTGATTTTCATGATGTTTTTTGAGCTTTTGATCACCCAAAACTAGATGAAATGCTTTGGCAATTGTTGAACATGTGTATTTCATCATGAAAAATCCAAAAATGTAAGCCACCTGTGATTTGGACCTCCCCATATTATGGGTCGCGCGTTGAGCGCGACGCATAGAGCCCAAAAATCTGTTTCGCAAGCCAAAAATTTTGAAACGACAAAATTTTCTCCAAATTTGCCCAAAATTGGAGTGAAGACTCTCCATCATGTATCATGCTCAACTAATGAAGCCTCGGCCAAAACTCGAAGCGGATCAGGCCTTTTGCGTTGTTTTTGTGCTTTGCTCAAACGCCTCTTGAGGATCTTCATTCTCGCTTTGCAAACATGCATGCGAGCCCAATAGTGAGTCTTCATGTGGCAAAGAATGTCCTTGTCCCTGTTTTCCTTCACCAAAAATTTTTCCAAATGAGTGTTCACCTGGATGAGCATTGATTCCTGATCAATAGGTGTCAAATCACCGGGTCTCCTACGAGCCAATTCCCAGTCTTCCCGAATCTTCCGCAGCTCATAAAGTTCATGCTCATCTTCCAACTGCTTGTTGCGCTGCTCTAAGTAGTTGATCACCCATTTAGCCATCTACAATTTCTTTTGCAATGACTCATTCTCGGCCCTTTGCTCTCGGATGATCTCATTGAGCTCTGAATTGGGCGAACTAGCATCCACATCAATGATACCGGTATCCTGAACTCCTGAAGGACCCTCATCAACCATGGGTCTCTTGCCCCTATCCCGAATCTGTACCTGTGCTGAAGATGGAGGCGAGACCCCTTCCACATGATGCGGAGATAATACTCGCTCTGCAGATGATGTCAATGAGACCCCTTCCACCCCGGGTGGAGATAGTACTCGTTGTGCGGCTGCAAATAAGGCCCTGCGGCCTTTCGGATATGTCACATATACTGGAGCATCAACATGCTCGGTCTCAGGAATGTCAAACTGTTGTGAAGGCCCTCCTTCCTCATGAACTATCTCTGGAGGAGGCTATAGCATGGAAAATAAATCACGGGAGATGAAATCCTCCCAAGCAATACCCTGCTGTGCCAACTGATGCATCACTATGATTTTGATCAATGCATAGTGATATATGCTCCTGTGGTGACGTGCCAGGGTCTTCCTCTGTACTAAAGGTACCATCCTCTCTATGTTTCGGCACATGAAAAACGGAATGTTCATCATACGTACCCATGTGAAGTGCATCAACAAATGAACATGGTACGCATAGAGACGTGAGAATCTGCCCTCACAGCTGAAATATTGAATAATGAGTTTCATCAATGGTGCAAACTCATCTTTCAGGTATCTGAAAGGAAAGGCTGCGCTCAAGTATCTAATATATGCAGGCTTGACATACGGCTCATAGTAATACTTGTCTAGCATCTGGCGTTTACTCCATTCCTCCCCCACATTTGGTATCCCGGTGGCCTAAGCAATAGTGTCGCGTGACAAAGTGAAATCCACTCCAGCAAGGTTTACATGACCATCCTGTAAGTTAAGGACAAATAGACGGACCAGTTCCCGATGATGCTGAGTTTGTGAGATCATCTCACAATATTGGTAACATGCTTGGCGCCGAAAACAATCCATTGCAAGTGGGCAAGCTTGCAATTGAGCCAAAGAGGTAGGCTCCTCCCTAACATGCTGTCCACTTTTGCCACCTTTGTGATACCTCCATGGCACATTAAGCACATTGACCTCCGGTGTAGAGTCACTATCATAATCTTTCTCATATACTGACTCGGTCTCTGACATGTTCTTTAACAACAAGATAGCTGGAATATATATATATATGCTGATATAAAACTGTGTGCCAAAATTTGACTGTTGACTTTTTGTCTTGTTATCAAAATGTTGTGACCAAGGGGACATGAATGACAAGGGAATTGTTAGGAAAAGGGAAGCATTAGGGAAATGGGAACAATGGAAATAAAATAAGGAAATTAGGGAAGGGAAAGGGGCATAGAAATGTTTTAGGGTTTTGAAATAAGGTAGGGATTATATGGCTATAGGGGAGGAATTAGGATTTTGAGAGAGGAAGGTGTAGTGTTCGTGGGGATTTATTGGGGAAAATATTTGGGGAATATAGGAAATGGGAAACAAGGGAAATAAGAAACCTTGGCAACATTGATTTTTGAAAACCCTACAACAAACTTGGCACTTGAATCCTTATAGCAAATTGATGAACATGGAGGGTTTTGTACACTTGGTTTTCATGACAAATATATCCTAAATTCTTTATATAAACCATAAAAAACCAAAATCAAGCCATGAGTGCAGGCCTACCTGCAAATTTATGTGTGAGGAGAAGTTATTTGAGTGATTTTTGGGCGAGTTTCAAGCATAAAATCCTATGCGCCGCGCGCTTTACCCAATGCGCCGCACGCTCTGGATGCGTCACGCGCATGTTAATTTACACTGTAAAAAATCACCTGATGCGCCGCACGCCTCTGGTGCGCTGCACGCCTACCCTGATGCGCCGCGCGACCTGGAACTGACCAAACTACTCACAAACTTGCAAAATCGCCTTTGAATGATTCTCTTGGCTCTCAAAATGTGGAATGGGTTGCAAATGAGGAGAAATGACTTGATATAGCCTCCCTTTTAATTTTTGCTTAATGAAAACTCATTTTTCTTATGTTTGGTCGTTGACACTTTTTCAAAATTAATAGGCTCTGACCTTTTTAGTTTCTTTCATAAAATAGGTTGAAATGATGATTTTCTCTTATAATTTTTTGCAGGGATAGCTCTGAAATGCTTCAGCAAAGGAGACCAGGGCTGCACTTGAACAATTGAAGAACTGAAAATTTTTACAATTTTTACAAAAATGAGGTGGCAACTTGTCTTCAAAACAGAGTTTTGAAGAGAAGTCCTTATTCAGCTGTACAATGGTGAAAATTATTGAAGTGATGATCTATCAAAGACATCCCTCTGGCCTGTTGGTCTTCTAAGACTTTTCAAGACTAAATTGACTCAAACCCTAGACCTAGATCTAAAAATTTAAAATATGACTGTAAATGACTTGCGAAGCTTTATGACTTAACCTGAACCAGCAGTGACATGTACGAGGGGAATGAATGACACAAACCACTCCATCAGAGTTATGGCATGCCTAATGAAATGCAATTGATGAAAAGCGGTGGGACACCTAAAACATGAAATGCAAAAATATCTTTTGATCTCTGATGGAGGGATAACTAGAACGACTCTAACAGTGTATTTCGACCATTCTTAGATGATTTTGTCCGTGTATACTTAGATGATATTCTTATCTCTAGTAAAACATGGGATGATAATGTAAGACTTGTCTGAAAAGTACTAGATAATTTCAAAAGGATAAATTGTATGTAAAGTTGTCCAAATGTGAATTTGGAAAATTTTCCTTGGTGTATTTGGGTCATATTGTTGGAGGAGGTGAATTGAACATTGATCCTCTTTAATTTGATGTAAGTGTAAAATTAACTAAACCTACTAATGCAACATAAGTGAGAGGCTTGTTGGGAGCAGTTTAATATTGGATAAGATTCATAGTTAACTTCTCATTCATTTCATATTATTTGCATGCTTTGACGAGTGTAAAACATTTAGTTTAGTGGGGAGGAAAGTAACAAAAGGCTTTTGACACCTTGAAGGAAAAGATCATCACAATGCCATAACTAGCCTTTCCATACCTTCAATAGCCATTCAAGATCAGGACGGATTATTATAGGCATATTTGGGCACTTCAACCCCAATCTTATATGTCGATAAACTAGGGCTTTTCAACCCCTAAAATAGTTGTTTCATACCCTAAAAGAACATGGTCATCTGATTACATCATTCCCCAAAAGTTCCACTTGAGAAACCATCCAGAAATGGCCTAAATTGAACCATAACGACTGCTACACTGGCTAGGTGCGATGCATACTGAGTGGTACACTACTCAGGTGTGATGCATACTAATTAGGCCTTCTATAGGGTGCAATGAGCGAGGATGGACAAATGTCCAAGAAAGTTTGCTAGGTGGTTGCTCATGGAATCTTCTAGAAACTTCTCCTATGACACTTGCCTCTCTGAATTCGCCCAGGGATGAGTAAGAGATCCAAGATATATCCAAGAGGAACCAATTGTAACAAGTGGAATAACACTAATCAAAACCCCAAAGATGACTCACACCCTTGCATACATCTATAAATGGATCCCTCATCTAAGAGATCTAGACGCTGGAATATTGTGAATTGCAAGGAAGTGCTGACAGTTTGTATTTGAGGAACGAGCATTTTATTGTTGAGGTGATCTTGTTATTTCATGAGGTGAAGAGGGGTTGAAGTTGGGAGGATGATGCTGGATTAGACAACTGGGTTGTAATTCTCCCTTCTATTTAATAAATTTCTTCAAGTTTTCTTCCATATGATTGTGCAATTGTGAATATTATCATTTGTGAATGCTATTGTATGTTCATCACGTCTCTGATTTTGTAATGCTTATGTTATAATAGATCAAGATTCTTTGATGGTTCCTTTTTACTGTGTTTATACAGGTACTCTCCAAGAGGGTTAAGTATGGGGAGGAGTTGCAAGCTCTATCAAGTGGGAGAGAGATCAAGCAAGGGATTAAGCAGAAGTTCTAGGTTGGTTCCATTATCTTTCTCTTATCTATTATACATAGAAGAAATTGTTGAATTGCTTTAAACTATTGTTTCTAGGGTAGATGCCAAACCTAAAGGGCTAGTCATTCGAAAAGACACTAGTTTTCCAAGAAACAAAGCAAAGTTGTGCGAAAGCGTCATTAAAATTAATTAAATTCGAAATAACATACCTATTCCTTAGTTGATCTTAGTGTGAGATATATGAGGACAAATCTGGAGTCCACCAATCAAGGAATCCCTTTTGAGGGGAATCCTAGTCCTTTTTCTTGGGGAAATATTGGTGCTCCCTATATGGCCACATTGTCCCTATCAGGAATTACCATTGGCCTGCCAGTATGGCTATTTTCAACCTCAGTGGTTCAAAATGTCGTCATTCCTCCGCAATCGAATTAGCCTCCAGTTGATACTGAAGTTGACCCTTCACCTTCTTCTTCGTTTGTTTCTCCCTCCCCTTCTTCCTCTTCGTTTGGTGAAAGTAGTGATGCTAGTAACCAGGTGGTCGAGAAGAAGAAGAAAGGGAAGGAGAAGAAGAAGAAGCCAATTCAGCAAGGGGGCAACCAAGAAACCATTACTCTCAATAAATCATCTGGTGAAAATCTGCACGTTAGACTTTTCAAATCCAAATTTCCATGCGTAGTTTGGGTGGGTTACCATTTCTCCCTAAACTGTCCTTGCTTTCCTCGGATCTTGAAAGAATGGTCTCCCCGTTCATGACATTCTGTGTCATCAACTTCTAGCGATCATGTTGATAACACACCTTCAACTAGTGATAGTAAAGTTCATGGACAGACGAGAAAAGTTAGGTTTCCATGTAGGTTATGTGAAGGGAACCATACTCTTCACCTTTTTCCTTTTTTGGATGAAGCTAAAAGAGTGTTGGATAACTGTCCTGCTTCACCGCAATGACTTCCATCTGGCTACAGGAAACTCTCCCCAAGTCCTTTACTAGTTGAAAAACCGACTGAATTAAATCAACCGTCGTCCAAAACCACTCTCTCTGAAAATGAATCTTATGAGTCTATACACAACCAAAGTCAATAGGTCAAGGTGAAAATTGACCTAGTTTTACCTTTAGAAAATCATACCCTTCTCAAAGAGAGTGAGAATAATACCGTTCAAATCCTTTTTATTACTTTAGATCCTGATGAGCTTGGGGGAAATCCGCCCGTTCCTTCATAACAGGGGGAAAACCCCCCAGTTCTCAGAACTCAAGGGGTTAATTCACCCATTTATTTGGTACCCCCTCCAAGTAGTCTAGTCACTTCCTTTGATTGGAATCGACTAGCAAGATCCCACCTTCCTTCTTATGTACCTTTCCAGATCATAGTACAAGTTTACAAAATGATCATGTCTAGCACTATCATAAATGAAGGTGCATCAGTGAGTATCCTTTCCTCAACTGCTTGGTTCGCCACCACTTATTCCCATTACACAGAATCTGTTAGGCTTTAACAAAGGAACCAGTCGACCGTTAGGAATCCTTCCTAGGTTACCGATCACTTTGGGAAGGAAAACCATTGATTTGAATGTGATGGTAGTCCCAGGACCGTTAGGTTACAATTAACTCCTTGGACGTGACTATGTTTATAACATGAGGATATTGTTTCAACACTCTTCCAAGTGATGTGTTTCCCGCATGAAGGTAAGATTGTCACCATTGACCAGCTTTCATTTCCTAGTTCAAGCATAGCTCCAAGTCAATCATCATCCCTAAATGGTCCTTTTACATCAACAATATCTCTTGAACCTTCATTCCATCCACCTGATTTCCATGAGTAGTCTAGTGAATGTAATGAAGCTTAGGGGGCATGCACCCTTGTCTATTCTGTGGACGAACCTAGTTGAAAAGATAAGTTTCCTTGTAGGTTATGTGATTGGTCTAACACACCATTCACCTTTGTTTATGCTGGATGAAGCCAAGGAAGTGCTTTGTATTTTGGATGAAACCGTCCTACCTAACCTCAGTAGTTTCCATATGGTTACAGGAGACTCTCCTTTTCATCATGCTGGGGGCATGCAAACCTTTTTTCCCATTTTAAATTTTTTAGTTTTGTCATTTCTAGATTTTTAGTTTTGTTTTTTCTAGATTTTTAGTTTTGTCCTTTCTAGCTTGTGTAAAAATGAAACTGAATCCAAGCATAGTTCCCCCATGGTTCAAGCTCATTAAAAAATGAACCTACCTTTGAGTAATTAACCTTTGTGATTACCATTCTATCAGCCTTTTGAGCCTTGGTTGTGTACCTCTCATCACCTCCATCTCTTTGGCCAATCATATGCTTCCACTTGGTTGTTTACCCTTTTTGAGGAACAGTTGTGATGAGTGGTCTTGTTAGCCAACCTCTTCACAGAAATCACCATGCTTTGAGAAGTTCCAAGCTTACCCAGAACTAGTTGCTACCTTAGACACCACTCGTTCCTTAAAATCAAGTCTCCTTTAAACCCTTTTCAGACTCGTTAAATATGAAAAGATTGTTGAGAAATTGGCCTTTCCAACTCGTTAAAGTGCTTGTAAATGTCATCCCTCTTGTATATTTTAATATTTTTCAGACCTGAGGGATTATCTCACAAAAACGTTTGAGTGCTTGTCTTTTTCGGCTCGTTAAAGTGATCAGAAAATTCATCCCTTTTGTATCACTTTATCCTTTTCAAACCTAAGGGATTATTTTACGAAAAATAACTTCTAGAGTTTTCATTTCGTCCCTTTTCAAACTCTCTAAACATGAAAAGGACCAATTTATCCTTGTCGTTAAACTCGTTAAAACAATAGTGACAAACTTGTCCATTCTAGACAAGACCAAGTTTCGCTGTCGCTAGACTCATTAAAACATAGCGACAGGTTTGCTCGAAGGAAAAATTATAGAAAAATCATATGTTATCCTCCTCAAGCTTGAAAAAAATATAGAGGTACTTGTCAGCAATGATTGGGGAAAAAGGGGAAAAACTTGAAGAACTTATGGTAGCAGGTCGCACTTGAACATGACACTTTCACTCCACCACCATTATTAAGTTGGGTTGGGTTATTCTGTTCACCGGTCATCTAACTTTTGGTCTTTCATACCATCCATATTTTGGGGTTAACATTACCAATCCATCTCAGTGTCGTAGACATGTTCAAGAGAAGTCATTCAATTGAGAAACAAAAATCCAGTTAACACCTCATTCACTGCAATACCTTCAACCTTCATCTTTCATGACCGCCATTCCTGAACCTTGTGTCATCAGATCGTTTTCACTTCCAAAAATCATTTGCTTCGTTTCTTGTCGTAGATGTGGGATACATCAAGCCCCTCCTATGATGAGTCACTTCTTTTTGAAATCATCTCATTATCCAATAAGTTGACTTAGAAACACCCCTTTCAATGCTTTGAAGCTTGCATGCCTCAATGGCAAGTTTCTCACTTTCGGCGATAGGTTGACATCAATGGCCTTCGACCAAAATATTTTGCGAGGTGTTCGAAATCAGATCATATATTCACACTATGTGAGATGCACTGTAGTACCTTGAGGGTCATTATCATTATCAGTGATTCCTCTCACGCCTGTTAACAACTCACATTATTGGTTGGTAATCAGGCGATGTCTTTCCATGTTCAACTTCAGAACATCTCTTCACATGGATTGAATTGTACATTGGGTGAAGATTGAACGAGTTTTAAGACCCTGGATCTAGTTTCATCCATTTGGGCTGCGATATATTCGGGGATATAAAAACATCAAATGTACAAAGACGATGCATAGATGGTCATCCAAACCAATGACGATGACTCTACATCTGAAGAATCATCAGTTTGCATCTATAGACAACAAACTGATCTATGTACATGAAATGAATTTATAAAACTAAGCATGGTAATGCCTATCTCAGTTAGATCATGAAAAATTATATTAAGATGATTTATTGTATTGTAACTTATGTAGGTCACCTTCTAGTTCGAAACCTCGGATCCTCATTATAAAGCATTTCACATGACATCAATATTTACAACTTCATGCTTTAGGGGACAACTGTTATAGACATATTTGGGCACTTAACCCCAATCTTATATGTTGATAAAATAGGGCTCTTCAACCCCTAAAAGAGTTGTTTCATACCCTAAAATAACATGGTCATTTGATTACATCATTCCCCAAAATTTCCACCTGAGAAACCATCTAGAAATGGCCTAAACTGAACCATACAGATTTCTACACTGGCCAGGTGCGATGCATACTGAGTGGTACACTACTCAGGTGCAATGCACACTGATTAGGCCTTCTATAGGGTGCAATGGGTGAGGATGGAAAAATTTCCAAGACAGTTTGCTAGGTGGTTTCTCATGGAATCTTCTAGAAACTTCTCCTAGGACACTTGCCTCTCTGAATTCACCCAGGGATGAGTAAGAGATCCAAGAAATCTCTAAGTGGAATAACATCAATCAAAACCCTAGAGATGACTCACACCCTTGCACACATCTATAAATGGATCCCTCATCTAAGAGATCTAGAGGCTGGAACATTGTGAACTGCAAGGAAGTGTTGAAAGTTTGTATTTGAGGAAAGAGCATTGTATTGTTGAGGTGATCTTGCTATTTCATGAGGTGAAGAGGGATTGATGCTGGATCAGAAAATTGGGTTGTAATTCTCCCTTCTATTTAATAAAGTTCTTCAATGATTTCTTCCATATGATTGTGCAATTGTGAATGTTATCATTTGTGAATGTTATTATATGTTAATCACATATCTGATTCTGTAATGTTTATGTTATAATAGATCAAGATGCTTTGACGGTTCTTTGTTACTATGTTTCTACATGTACTCTCCAAGTGGGTTAAGTACGGGGAGGAGTTGCAAGCTTTGTCAAAGGGGAGAGAGATCAAGCAAGGGATTAAGCGGAAGTTCTAGGTTTGTTCCATTATCTTTCTCTTATCTATTATACATAGAAGAAATCATTGAATTGCTTTAAATTGTTGTTTCTAGGGTAGCTGCCAAACCTAGAGGGCTAGTCATTCGAAAAGACACTAGTTTTCCCGTAAACAAAGCAAAGTTGTGTCAAAGCGTCATTAAAATTAATTAAATTCAGAATAACATCCCTGTTCCTTAGTTGATATTAGGTTGAGATATATGGAGACAAATTCGAATTCCACCAATCAAGGAATCCCTTTTGAGGGGAATCCTAGTCCTTTTTCTTGGGGAAATATTGGTGCTCACTATATGGCCACATTGTCCCTGTCGGGAGTTACCATTGGCCTGCCAGTATAGTTGTTTTCAACCTCACTGGTTCAAAATGCCATCATTCCTCCACAATCGAATCAGCATCCAGTTGATACTGAAGTTGACCCTTCAACTTCTTCTTCATTTGTTTCTCCCTCCCCTTCTTCCTCTTCACTTGGTGAAACTAGTGATGCTAGTAACCAGATGGTTGAGAAGAAGAAGAAAGGGAAGGAGAAGAAGAAGAAGCCAATTCAGCAAGGGGCCAACCAAGCAATCATTGCTTTGAATGCATCATCTAGTGAAAATCCGCACATTAGACTTTCCAAAGCCAAATTTCCATGTGTAATTTGTGTGGGTGACCATTTCTCCCTAGACTGTCCTTGATTTCCTTGGATCTTGAAAGAATGATCTCCATGTTCACGACATTCTGCGTCATCAACTTCTAGAGATCATGTTGATAACACACCTTCAACTAGTGATAGTAAAGTTCATGGACAGATGAGAAAAGTTAGGTTTCCATGTAGGTTATGTGAAGGGAACCATACCCTTCACCTTTGTACTTTTTTGGATGAAGCCAAAAGAGTGTTGGATAACCATCCTGCTTCATTGCAGCGACTTCCATCTAGCTACACAAAACTTTCTCCAAGTCCTTTACTAGTTGAAAAGATGACTGACTTAAATCAACCGTCAGTCGAAACCACTCTCTCTAAAAGTGAATCTTATGAGTCTATACATGACCAAAGTCAATAGGTCAAGGTGATAGTTGACCCAGTTTTACCTTCACAAAATTGTACCCTTCCTGAAGAGAGTGAGAATGATACTGTTCAAATCCTCTTTGTTACTTTAGATACTGATGATCTTGGGGAAATCCACCCGTTCCTTCACAATAGGGGGAAATCCCCTATTTCTCAGAACTCAAGGGGTTAATTCACCCATTTATTCGGTACCCTCTCCAAGTAGTCTAGTCACTTCCTTTGATTGGAATCCACTAGGAAGATCCCGCTTTCCTTCTTATGTACCTTTTTGGATCATAGTACAAGTTTACAAAATCATCATGTCTGGCACTATCATAGATGAAGGTGCATCAATGAGTATCCTTTCCTCAACTGCTTGGAAAGTGCTTGGTTCGCCACCACTTATGCTTGTTACACAGAATCTGTTAGGCTTTAACAAAGGAACCAATCAACCATCAAGGATCCTTCCTAAGTTACCGATCACTTTGGGAAGGAAAACCATTCATCTGAATGTGATGGTAGTCCTAGGACCGTTAGATTACAATTTACTCCTTGGATATGACTATGTTTATAACATGGAGGCTATTGTTTCAACACTCTTCCGAGTGATGTGTTTCCCACATGAAGGCAAGATTGTCACCATTGACCAACTTTCATTTCTCGGTTCAAGCATAGCTCCAAGTCAATCATCATCCCTAAATGGTCCTTTTACATTAGCAGTATCTCTTGAACCTTCATTCCATCCACCTGATTTCCATGAGTAGTCTAGTGAATGTAATGAAGCTTAGGGGGCATGCACCTTTGTCTATTCTTTAGACGAACCTAGTTGAAAAGATAAGTTTCCCTGTAGGTTATGTGATTGGTCTAACACACCATTCACCTTTGTCTATGATGGACGAAGCCAAGGAAGTGTTTTGTCTTCTGGATGAAACCACCCTACCTAACCTCAGTAGTTTCCATATGGTTACAGGAGACTCTCCTTTTCGTCATGCTAGGGGCATGCAAACCTTCTTTCCCATTTTCAATTTTTTAGTTTTTTCATTTCTAGCTTGTGTAAAAATGAAACCAAATCCGAGCATAGTTCCCCCATGGTTCAATCTCGTTAAAAAATGAACCCACATTTGAGTAATTAACCTTTGTGATTTCCATTCTATCAGCCTTTTGAGCCTTGGTTGTGTATCTCTCATCACCTCCATCTCTTTGGCCGATCATATGATTCCACTTGGTTGTTTACCCTTTTTGAGGAACAGTTGCGGCGAGTGGTCTTATTAGCCAACCTCTTCATATAAATCACCATGTTTTGAGAAGTTCCAAGCTTACCCAGAACTAGTTACTACCTTAGACACCACTTGTTCCTCAAAATCAAGTCTCCTTTAAACCCTTTTCAGACTCGTTAAATATGAAAAGATTGTCAAGAAATTGGCATTTCTAGCTCGTTAAAGTTCTTGGAAATGTCATTCCTCCTGTATATTTTAATCTTTTTTAGACATGAGGGATTATCTCATGAAAAAGTTCAAGCGCTTGTCTTTTTCGACTCATTAAAGTGATTGGAAAAGTCATCCCTTTTGTATCATTTTATCCTTTTTCGAACCTAAGGGATTATTTTATGAAAGAGAACTTTTGGAGTTTTATTTTCGTCCCTTTTCAAACTCTCTAAACATGAAAAGGACTGAGTTATCCTTGTCGTTAAACTTGTTAAAACAATAGCGACAAACTTGTCCATTCTAGACAAGACCGAGTTTCATTGTCACTAGACTTGTTAAAACATAGCGACAGGTTTGCCCGAAGGGAAATTTATAGAGAAAGCATATG
Organism: Pinus taeda; assembly: GCA_000404065.3. NCBI lineage: Eukaryota > Viridiplantae > Streptophyta > Pinopsida > Pinales > Pinaceae > Pinus > Pinus taeda. Next base: position 30,146 of record APFE030401554.1, on the reverse strand, counting down.
TTATCCTCCTCAAGCTTGACAAAAATAAAGAGGTATTGGTCAGTAATGACTGGGAAAAAGGGGAAAAGCTTGAATAACTTATGGTAGCATGTCGCTCTTGAATGTGACACTTTCAATCCACCACCATTATTGAGTCGGGTTGGGTTATTCCATTCACCGGTCATCTAACCATTGGTCTTTCACACCATCCATCTTTTGGGGTTAATGCTACCAATATATCTCAGTGTTGCTAATATGTTGAACAGAAGTCATTCAATTGAGAAACAACAATCTAGTTAAAACCTCATCCATTGCAATACCTTCAACCTTCGTCTTTCATGACCGCCATTCCTGAACCTTGTGTTGTCAGATCATTTTCACCTCCAGGAATCATTTGCTTCATTTTGAGTCGTAGATGTGGGATACATCAATCCCCTTCTATGATGAGTCACTTCTTGTCGACGTTAGCTCATTATCCAAGAATTTGACTTAGAAACACCCCTTTCAATGCTTTGAAGCTTGCATGCCTCAATGGCAAGTTTCTCACTTCCAGTGATAGGTTGACATCAATGGCCTTCGACCGAAAGATTTTACGTGGTGTTCGACATCAGATCATATATTCACACCACGTGAATTGTACTGTAGTACCTTGAGGGTCATTATCATTATCAATGATTCCTCTCGTGCATGTTAACAACTCACATTATTGGCTGGTAATTAGGCGACGTCTTTCCATGTTTGACTTGAGAACATCTCTTCACATGGATTGACTTGTACATTGGGCGAAGATTGAACGAGTTTGAAGACCCTAGATCTAGTTTCATCCATTTGGGCTATGATATATTCAGGGATATAAAAACATCAAATGTACAAATACGCTGCACAGATGGTCATTCAAACCAAGGATGATGACTCTACATCTGAAGAATCACTAGTCAACATCTACAAATGACTATCTGATTTATGTACATGAAATGAATTTATAAAGCTAAGCATGGGAATGCCTGCCTCATCTAGATCATGAAAAATTATATTATTATGATGTATTGTATTGTAACTTATGCAGGTCACCTTCTAGTTCAAAACCTCTGATCCTCATGATAAAGCATTTCACACGACATCAATATTTATGACTTCATGCTTTAGGGGGAAACTGTTATAGACATATTTGGGCACTTCAACCCCAATATTATATGTTGATAAAATAGGGCTCTTCAACCCCTGAAAGAGTTGTTTCATACCCTAAAAAAACATGGTCATCTGATTACATCATTCCCCAAAAGTTCCACATGAGAAACCATCCAAAAATGGCCTAAACTGAACCATAGTGACTGCTACACTAGCTAGGTGCGATGCATACTGAGTGGTACACTGCTCAAGTGTGATGCATACTAATTAGGACTTCTATAGGGTGTGATGGGCGAAGATGGACAAATTTCCAAGACAGTTTGCTAGGTGGTTTCTCATGGAATCTTCTAGAAACTTTTCCTATGACACTTGCCTCTCTGAATTCGCCCAGGTATGAGTAAGAGATCCAAGAAGTCTCCAAGTGGAACCAATTTTAACAAGTGGAATAACACTAATCAAAACCTCAGAGATGACTCACACCCTTTCACACATCTATAAATGGATCCGTCATCTAAGAGATCTAGAGGTTGGAATATTGTGAATTGCAAGGAAGTGTTGATACTTTGTATTTGAGGAAAGAGAATTGTATTGTTGAGATGCTCTTGCTATTTCATGAGGTGAAGAGGTATTGATGCTAGGAGGATGATGCTGGATCAGACAATTGGGTTGTAATTCTCCCTTCTATTTAATAAAGTTATTCAAGTTTTATTCCATGTGATTGTGCAATTGTGAATGTTATCATTTGTGAATGCTATTGTATGTTCATCACATATCTGATTCTGTAATGTTTATGTTATAATAGATCAAGATGCTTTGACAGTTCTTTTTTACTGTGTTTCTACAGGTACTCTCCATGCAGGTTAAGTATGGGGAGGAGTTGCAAGCTCTGTCAAGGGGGTGAGAGATCAAGCAAGGGATTAAGTGGAAGTTCCAGGCTGGTTCCATTATCTTTCTCTTATCTATTATACATAGAAGAAATCATTGAATTTCTTTAAACTATTGTTTCTAGGGTAGCTGCCAAACCTAGAGGGCTAGTTGTTCGAAAAGACACTAGTTTTCCCTGAAATAGGGATGGTAGTGGATATGCCATGGGTGTAGTATTGATGCAACATTGTAAAGAGACTATGATACATATAGACCATAAGTCCTTACAATACCTCTAGTCACAAACAAAGATGCAACAAGTTCATCACTTTAGGTGGATGTGATTGCTTCAACATTTCCATTTGGTAATCAAGTACAAGAAGGGTATGAGTAACAAAGTGGTAGATATGCTTTCTAGACCTCCTATTTCTACATCTATTGTTTTGAAGAATGCTTCTTTATCTCATGATAACTATGTTGGACAATATGCTATTGATGAATATTTTAAATATGTTAATGAGAGGCTAACCCATGGATCATAGGTGGAGAACTATCATTTGTAGGGAAAATTACTCTACCACCTTAACAAGTTATGTATTCCTACAACTGAAAGATTCCATGTAATTCAAGAAGCTCACACTTCTCTTCTGTCTAGGAATTATAGGGTAGGAAAAACTCTGGCTCATTTGCATAGGTTTTGTTATTCATCTCCTGTGAAAGAAATTATAACCAACTATGTAAAAGGGTGTGTGATGTGCTCTACTTGTAAGTCAACTAATAGAAAATTTGGGTTGTACACAACAATCCCTCTTCCTTCTCATCCTTGGGAGAGTGTCTCCATGGATTTTATAGGGGGTTTCCTTTGTCAAAACTAGGTCACTACTTGTATGTAGTAGTGGATAGGTTTAGCAATATGTGTGTCTTGATTCCATGTAAAAGGCATATTACTACTGAGAAAACTGATCATCTTTTCTTTCAGCATGTATGGGTCGATTTTGGACTAGCCACATCCATTTTCTTGGATTGTGATTATCAATTCCTTGGGGAGATTTGAACATACTTGTAGAGAATGATGGACACCAAGCTAAAAGGAGTATGAATTTCCATCCACAGACTGAGGGACAAACGAAGGTTTTCAATAGAGCAATGGTTCATTTTCTCCAAGGGTGCAGCAAGAATCCTAAGTCATGAGATGAATATATCCATTATTTTTAGCATGCATACAATAAGACCTTGCACTCTTCTACTCAAAGCTCACCATTTGAGACATGCTTTGGGTACCTTCCAAAGTCACCCTTAGATTTGGTCTCTGGGAAAGATGATGATTCCAATTAAAAGAGTGATGAAGATGGAGATCACGAGTTCATTGAAAGGATCTAGATGATACATCAAACAATGTAGGAACATTTGGATAAGAGTTAAGAACAATAAAAATCATGATATGACAAGCACATGGTTGATCATTAGTTCTAGGTTGTAGACTAAGTATGGCTTCACATCAGCAAGGACAGGTTGAAGGCATAAGGAAAAATGTTAAAACCAATCAGATATGTTCTATTCACCATCTTAGAAAATATTGGGACAAATTTCTACTTCCTTGATCTGCCAACTTATATGCAAATGTATTTTGTAGTCAATGTAGAGAAATTGAAACTTCATGAACCTCCCATCATCATGGATCTAGAGGAGAGTGGTCAAGTTCCATCAGTGGATGATTTTGCTCTAGATTACTTAGACAAGTTTCTCAAATACTGTAGGTTTTAACCCCATAAAAAAATTACCTGCATATGAATTCTAAAACACAGAAAATAAACAGTGCGAGAGAATAACACATAAAATACATATACACATAAATTTTCCCTTGGATCCCAAAACCGGGACTACCAGCTTTATTTTTCATTATGTTCCTTTCAATATTACAATACATATTTATACATGCCGAAGCATCCAATACCATGGACCAAAAACCATCGTGTCCAAAAATCATGTGCGAAAATCATGCACAAAACCATAAGTGGGTTCGCCCAACCTAACATAGGTTCAAAAACCAAAAGTTTTCGAGGCACTGCCCTGGACCCCATAAAGTGGGGTTGCGGGTATGCCTCAAACCCCATGTGACACCCCCTCTAACCCCCTAATTAACTATGTGGGCTAGTCATGGAAAGAATATAACACAACCCAATATTCTCCCACTTGTTGTTTTCTTTCCACAAGGGGCCACAAGAGAGCTTAGTCATTTTTCTAGCCCTGAAACACCCATTGTCTCTCTACACCAAGAGAACTTCTCAGAGCTCACAGATTTTGTCAATGCATCTGCAGTATTCTTCAAAGTATCCACCTTTACCAGCAACACCTTTTTGTCTTCTATCATATCCATACACAAAGTGATATTGAACATCAATGTGCTTTGTCTTTGAATGATATGCAGGGTTCTTTGCCAAGAAAATTGCACTTTGGCTATCACAGTCTATCCTTATAGCTTCTTGTACTAACCCCATACTTGAACACAATCTCTGCAACCAAACTGCTTCCTTTCTTGCATGAGTGGTTGCCATATATTCCGCCTCTGTAGTTGATAGTGCCACTATAGATTGTTCTTACTCATCCAACTGACTGCACCTCCAAATAGGTTAAACACATACCCACTCGTAGATCTTCTCTGATCCAGATCTCTAGCCCAATATGCATCAACAAAGCCATGAATATCTAGCACTCTGTCCAATCCTAGTATTCCTTGGTAGCACAAACCATAATCACTAGTGCCATGCAAATACCTGAAAACCGGCTTCACTATTGTTGAATGCTCCTTCCCTAGTTTTGACATAACCCTGCTCAATACTCCCACTACATGTGCAATGTCTAGTCTAGTACAGACTATTGCATACATCAGGCTATCGACTGCACTTGAATATGGAACACAAGACATGTCCTCTTCCTCTGCTTGTGTCATGGGACACTGTTTAGCAGATAACCTCACATCTACAGGTATAGGAACCTTCGTCGGTTTACTATCCTGCATATTAAACCTCTATAGTATTGTCTCGACATACTTCCTCTAGTTTAACTAGAGCTTCCTCTTTTCCTGATCTCTTTTAATTTCCATTCCCAAAATATAGTTTGCAGCACCAAGATCTTTCATGTCGAATTTGGAGGACAATTGGGTCTTCAAATCCTGGATAATTTCTTTGTCATTTCCAACAGCAACATATCATCCACATACAAGACCAGATAAATAACACTGTCACCAATTAATTTAAAATACACACGGTTATCTGCTTTGCTTCTGGTGAAGCCAAGTCCCCGTATAAATGTATCAAATTTCTGATACCACATCCTTGGTGACTGTTTTAACCCATACAAAGACTTCTTTAACTTGCGTACTAGTTCTTTCTTACCCTTCACCGCAAAGCCTTCAGGTTGCTTCATGTAGATTTCCTCTTCCAAATCCCCGTGAAGAAATGTTGTCTTCACATCCATCTGTTCTACCTCAAAATCAAAAGCAGCAACAAAAGATAAAAGTAATCTAATAGAAGTTACCTTGGCAACAGGAGAAAAAATATCACCAAAATCAATTCCCGACACCTGGGAATAACCTTTTGCTACCAACTGAGCTTTGTATTTTCCACCTTTCCTTCTGGATTTGTCTTCTTCTTGAACACCCATTTGCTGCCAATGGGTTTCCTTCCAGCCGGCAACTCCACCAGATCC
>APFE030401554.1:5805-23681 GCA_000404065.3 Pinus taeda | reverse complement strand
TTTTGCTGAGGTGTATATGGAGTAGTCTTCTACCGTGCTATACCACACTTCTTACAGAATTCTTCAAATTCCTTGCTGCAAAATTCTCCACCATTATCTGTCCTCAGCACCTTTATCTTCTTCTCTGTCTGATTTTCCACCAGAGCCTAAATTCTTTAAACCTGTCAAAGACTTCAGATTTCTTCTTAAGGAAATATATCCATGTATTCCTTGAGAAGTCATCTATAAATGATACATAGTACATAGAGTTACCTAGTGATGGAACCTTCACAGGTCCAAACACATCACTATGCACAAGCTCTAATATTTGTTTTGCCCTCTTACTACTAGAGGGGAAACTCACCCAATTCTGCTTCCCATATACACAATGTTCACAGAAATCAAAATCCAGAGAGCTATTATTCATACCTTCTACCATACCTTTATTATGAATTATTCGAAGGCCCTTCTCTCCAATATGTCCAAGCCTTTGGTTCCATAGCATGGTCTTCTCTCCAGAGACCACAAGATTTTCAGCTCCACTTTTAGGAACCACAGAGTTGTTGCACCCGTCAACAATAGTGATACCTTGTAGCTTGTACAGAGTTCCAATCCAAACTCCCCACATCAATACCATTGCTCCTTGAACCATCTTGTAGGTATCCTTCTCGAACACTATTTTTACACTTGCATCATCCAACTTGCTAATAGAAATTAGATTTCTGGTTAATGCAAGAATATGCAGAACACCTGGAAGTGTTCTAACCCTTCCACCTTGCAGCTTCAACTTTACTTTTCCACGACCAATGATTCTAGCCTTCCTGTCATCCCCCAAGAATATATTACCACCATCATATTTCTCATACTCGTAGAACCACTCTCTATGGGGAGTGAAGTGAAAGGATGCACCTGAGTCAATTAACCATGCCTCGTGATCTAAATGTGTACTTGAAGAAGCCAAGTACACATCCCCACCTTCATCTGAGGTGGTTTTTGCCTCTACAAAAGGAGCATCATCAGATCCCTTTCCTTTATTAGGAGCTTTAGATTTACAGTCCCTTTTGTAGTGCCCTTTCCTTCTGCATTTCCAAAACACCACCTTTACAAGTTTTCTTGGAGATTGAGATCTCCCTCTAGATTTATATCTCCCACTCGATGACTTATTTTTGTTTTTGTTCTGGGACTGTCCTTGTACAGACAAGGCATCACCATTCTAGCTCTCTATGTTTTTCCATCTCATCTCCTTTGTCAGCAAGGAGGAGATTATTTCATCAAACTTCAAGGCAGTTGCATTACTACCTATTGCAATAACTAGACTATCCCATGAATCTGGTAGAGAACATAACAAACTGATGCACTTATCTTCATCTGAAATTTTAATATCAACAAATAATAATTGACTTACCACAATATTAAATGTGTTCACATGTTCTGTCACTGAGTCTCCATCTTTCATCCTCAGGTTATATATCTTTTTCTACAAGAACAGTTTATTCACCAAAGACTTAGATTGGTACAAAGTCCCTAACTTGTCCCACAAAGCCTTTGCCATAGCTTCCCCTGATACATTTAGTAACACCGAATTTGAGACACACAATTGTATTGTACTCTTTGCCTTTTGATCCAACTTCTTCCATTCTTCATCGAACACTCCCGTTGGTTTAGTACCCAGATCTACCACGATCCACTGATCTTTATCCACCAACAGATCCTCCATCTTCAGTTTCCACAACTCAAAACTTTGACCATTAAATTTCTCGATCTCTATCTTTCCACTGCTCACCATCTTCTTTCACCAACAGAATCGATCTCGCAGATCTCCCACTGAACAGGGTCTACCACAGGCCTGAGCGAAACCACTCAGCAACAAAGGTGTCCCCTTGAAGCCAAAACTACTTTGACTCCAAATGTAGGTTTTAACCCCGTACAAAAATTACCTGCATACGAATTCTAAAACATAGAAAATAAATAGTGCCAGAGAATAACACATAAAACACATATACATAGAAAATTTCCCCTGGATCCCAAAACCAGGACTACTAGATTGATTTTTCATTATGTTCCTTTCAATGTTACAATACATATTTATACATGCTGAAGAATCCAATACCATGGACCGAAAACCATCGCGTCCAAAAAACATGTGTGAAAATCATGCACAAAACCATAGGTGGGTCTGCCCAACCTAAAATAGGTTCCAAAACCCAAAATTTTATGGTGCATTGCCCCGAACCCCATAAAGTGGGGTTATGGGTATGCCTCAAACCCCATGTGACCCCCCGTCTAATCCCCCGGTTAACTATGTGGGCTAGTCGTGGAAATAATATAACACAACCCAACAAATACATCATCATAGACAGGAAGGACTATGATTTCATGACGGGGAGATGTGGAGTACCTTCGACTGGGTTTCAAAGGAATGCATACTTACAATGAATGATGGATTGAAAATGAGAAATTGAGGGAGAAATTCCCTCACCTACCTATTAACTAATAAGGATTTTGGAGACCCAAAATCTCCTCAATGGCAAGGATTGATCCAAGAGGATCCAAAAAGGCTCAAATTTTGAAGTCCTAAAATCTCACAAAACTAGCACCAAGTCATAGGTATTTCTGAGACGATGCCAATGACATGAACGACACCTCAAACTGAGTCTATATGAAAAAATTATGCTCATGTGAAGCTTTTGGCAAACAATAAAATTTTTGGCACTAACAGTGCCATGTGGCACCTCCTAGAGAGCAACACATGGTATCAACCAAAGGGTGCCACATGTCACCCACCAAACACACGACATGGCATGACATGGCATCCCAGTGGCACTTGACATGGCAGGACATGGAGGTTAACTATGAATTGAGGTGGACCAATTTGTAGGTGCCACAGGGCCCAAACCCTTGGCACCATGTGGTTGGCCATTTGGTCTAACCACACACACACACACATATATAAAACATTTGTTGCAATGATGGGGTTAAACCCTTGACCTCATGGGAACATACCAATGGTTTAACTGTTGCACCAATGGGGATGTTCATTATATATATATTGGGGTGAAAAGTTTATTTATACAACCATTTTATTAAAATACCAAAATGGAATGGGGGGCCACAAATTTGACCCTAGTACCCTCCAAAAATGAACCCTTAGTATAATCACATCTACCCAATATGCCCAATGACATAAACTTGGGTGGTCTACCCTCCAAGTTTATATAAACCCATGCAAGTGATGAGACCATAGATAGAGGAGTTGCGTACGGGAGCGCGAGAGGAGTGATAGGTGGTTGAGCCAAGGAATTGTGCCTAGGTGGGCATTGTTTTTGAGGAATATTCCCATAGCATATTCTAGAAATATTTTGTAGGAATAATCCTAGAATATTATGATCTATTATGGTAGTCTTGAAGATTCCCTAAGGGGTCTAGAGGTGAAGGTGACAAAACCCTATGAAGCTTTAGTCGTTTTTTATGAAATTTCAAGAGGAATCCATCGATGCAGTCAAAATTGGGATCTGAGAAACGAATTTTTTGGTCATCCCCAGAATTGAGGTATTGCCATGCATTTTTCGATTATTTTGTTGAGATAATATAGAGTCGTGTCTACTTTGAAGTTGGACATAGCTAACATATTATGAGTGAACTATGTTATCAAGTATTGGTGCATTATCTCTATTGCCTTATTTTTGTGTTGTTTCTTCATGGATGTTACATTTATGGCCATTTCATGCTCTTTAATCAATTCTGTTTAACATCAATGAAGGAAATATTTTGGATCAAAGTCTTTGGATGTCAAAATAATGAAGGTCCCATTTATCTCTTTGTGGAAAAGAATGTAGTGCTAGGAAAGTGATTTGTACATTATTGTATGTTGAATGTGACGAGTTATGCATGTTTCCCTAAAGCTAATCAAGGAAAAAACATTGGTCCTAGGTTAAGAATATGTTATCCTAAGTCATGTATGTTTATAAAAATATGCTATCAAATTATGTTGCTATGGAATCAACTACTATAAAATTGTGTAATATTCATTTGACACTATGATTTTTACTTGAACTTAATTTTTTGCATCCATTGAAGTAGTTTAAAAAAAATTGATTGATTTGAAGTTGGAGAAAGTTATGTTTCAAAATGTATTATCATCTAGCATAATCATATCTAAACGAAGGAACCAAATTAGATGATGCACATTATGTGAATTGGAAGTTTAAACTACAAACATTGATGGAAGAATATAATGTTTGGTCAATAGAAAGTGGTGATGAAGTGAAGTCAGAGATTTTCATAGGAACTATAATTGCATCAATTCAAGATTGGGAGAGATGAGACACTAAGGCAAAAGTTTTGCTAAGAATGTCTATAAGTACAACATTATACCACATATCAGAGACTATAAGGCATCTAATGAGACTTGGATAACACACAAAGATTCAATAAAAATCGACTGATGTCCCTGAAGCGTAAGCTTGTTTCTGTTAAAATGGAAGAAAATGAAAGCATAAGAAATTTCATACCAAGAGTTAAATATATTAAAGATAAACTTAGAGATATATGTGAAACAATATCTAACACTGACCTAGAGACTATAACCTTAAATGGAATGTTAGATGAATAACAAATGTTCATCTCAAGTCTTGTAGCAAGGGAGAAAGCCCCCACTTTTGATGAGTTTTAAAGTATAGTTATGCAGGAGGAAAAGGCGAAAGAAACTTAGACCTCAAAATTCTGATTTGACACTGATGGAAAAAGGGAAACCACCTTCCAAAGGCAAGCCTTGAGAATGTAATGAAGGAGGAAATCCATCATTTGGTAAGCAACCATTTGTAAAACCATGACAAGGTATGACATTTCCAAAGGATAATGTTAGAATTAAATTTCATTACTATGGCAATTTTAGACATTGCTCTAGAGATTACATGAAAATGAAGTATCATGATTCCAAACATGGAAACAAAAGAAACATTGGTCATTTTTTTAATATAGGAGAAACAATGAATGATGGCGTAAAAAAACTTAGACTATTTGTTACAGATGTTGCATTGTCTACTGAAATAGATTATCCAAATACATGGTTTATTGATTCAAGAGCCTGCATCCATATGTCTTGTAATAAGCATTGGTTTGAGAAGTTTCATGAAACTAATAATCGTGCAAGTATATATGTTGGGGATGATTGTTGACACCAAATTGAAGGGTTTGGTTATGTATCTCTAACATCACCAAATGGTCATATTAAAACAATTCATAATATGGTGTATATGCTATTGAAAAATGCAGCAAGAAATTCTCAATTTGATTTTTCCTTGATTAAATTGAGAAAAATCTAATTTCCACATCAACAGACTACTTGGATGATGCTAACTTGTGTGACATGGCTTGTGTCACCTATTTTACTCAATAGATTTGAATTGGAGGAGATAGAGTTCATTTTAGCATGTTTTATTGCTAATTTGCAGCGATCAAGGTCAGTTGTGTTAGCGCTCAAATCTACCTTAGGCTGAAATAAGGTAAGACTCAAGGCCACATCAAACCACGCTCAGCCTCGTAGCTAGCCCTACGAGGACAGGAGAGGGCTCTCTCCGGGTAAAACTCGGCAAAAGATAATCAAAGAGACTCGAGATGACCGAATTGATGACTAATTGTAGGCTAGGTATGAAGTAAAAAAAGTTTAGGATTGATTTTTAATGATTTTGTTGAATTCAAGGGAAAGGCAAATTTGGGTGCGGGGATGAGGTACAGTTTTTGCAGAGGTCTACTTAGCACAAGATAGGCGATTGTTTTGATGCCTTAAAGCAGGTGAAATGGGTAGATCAGACTGGTGAGGGGCTAAGGAGAGCAAGGGAGTCTCAAGGATTCTCCTTAAACCGAAGAAAACATAGAAGATTAAATAAATTTAAAGGCAGAGCATAACAATTTCATGGATTCTACCTTAACACTTCATTTGTTTAATTACAGAAGCTTCAATCAAGATAATGATGCACATACAGAACTTACAAGTACTGAGAGAAACACACCATCAACACATAAAGCCACATGGATCCCAAATAGTGCTGCAAAACCCTGGTCTTTCCTTTTCCAAAATGCAGATAAGATATGTACAATATAGTCTCAAGCTATTCCTAAGAGTCCAACCTCTCCAACCTCTGAAAATGATTGAGAAATTACATCATATAGACCATCCTAACTCCTTTCCTTGCCTCTAGGGGTCGAGCTCATCATCCTAGGAGCTGTTTCAACCAATTCTAAACTAAGCACTACAATCTAGGCAGTGAAAACAACTTGCCTCTATAAGCTAGGAAACCAATTCATTCATTAAATTTTTGTTATTTTATGAATGAATCATCTAGAAAAGGTAAATAAGTGTCAAATCAACATAAATTTCCATTAATTACATCAATAAGGGTGAAAAATCCCATCACAAGTCAAAACTGGTCAAACTGACTTCATTTGCTGAGCTGAGGATGAAAACTATGCCAAAAAACCCTGTGCGTCGCGCGCCTGAGCCCTGTGCACCGTGTACCTTTCCACCTGCTTGTGGGGCACTTCCTAGCATCCCAATTAAGCTCAGGTTGGCTTGTTAGAAAGCCCTGGATGTCTACTTTCTAACCCAAGTGGAAGTTTCCAATTTGGTGTCCATTTGACCCTCCCAAAGTGCATTCTCCCAGAAGTACTTCCTGCTAGTGCAAAAAGTGGCAGAAAGGTGATTTTCATGATGTTTTTGAGCCTTTTGGTCACCCAAAACTTGATGAAATTCCTTTGAAATGGCTGAGCATATGTATTTAATCAAGGAAAATCCAATACTATAAGCCATTTGTGATTTGGACCTCCCCATCTTATGGGTCGCGTGCTGCGCGCTACGCGTAGAGCTGAAAAACCTGTTTTGCAAGCCAAAAATTTCAAAATGACAAAATTTTCTCCAAATTCCTTGAAATTTGGCCTGAAGGTCCCCCATAAAGTTCCATGCTTAGCCAAAAATTCTTCAGCCATGATTCAGAGTCTATCCTCCTTTTTTCGACGTTTTAGTGTCCTTCTGGTGCATGCAGTTCAGTGGTGGAAATCACTGTCTTGTTCATAAGATGTTTTGGTGTCTGTCTCCATAATGTCCATGCAAGGTGTATGTTAAGTGTATGTTTGGTTTGTTGAAGATGAGAAATTAGAACCTGGTGTCTTTATCTCCAATTTCCAACTATGTGCCAAATGTGTGCCAAAGGGAAAAGACTGCGGGAGAAATAGGACAGCGGGAACAAAGGACTGTAACCAAGTGAAATTTTCCCTTTTAAAACTTCTGATTTGTCAAATGTGGAAACAGTGGGATAGTCACTTTATTGTTTGGGGTTTAAGGGTTGTACAAATGAGATGGGGAAATAGGAATGATAGGGAATGATGTCACTTAGTGATAGGGAAAAAGGGGCTTAGGAGTGAATGACTTTTGCTACCAAGGGAAAACAGTGAAATGAGGGGTTGTAAGGGGAGGGAAAAAAAATAGTGGAAAAGTGGAATCTCAAAGATTGAGTGAGGGAAAGGGGTCCAAAAGGGCAAAACACAAGCCTAGCCTAGAAAATTTCCAAGTTGTGGCAAGAAACTAGGGTTTGTGCAAAAATGAGGAATTTGGGGGATCTCAGTGATGGGAAGTGTTCGATAAGGTATATTAAGGATAGGGGAAGGTGTATGAACATCTGGATACAAGTTTTGCTAATGATTTGACCGTCCAAGAGAAATTGCCTTCAAAACCCTGGGAGAGGGAAATGACCTTACTTAGGCACAACTGAAGCATGAACAAGGTGTGAAATGACCCAATGGAACTTGATATGATGATGAAAACCCTATGAATGATCTCTACTTAGCTGAATAGTGACATGGACCGACATTTGGGCAACTTTGAAAAGAGTGAAAACAAACCCTAGACCTAATTCCGAGTGACCAAATTTTGTTTGAAGACTCACTGAAATGACAAAATTTGACCTTGACACTCTAAGACCACTTTGTAAGAGCATATTTGATCACTGGAGGAAGGCTAGAAAGACTGACACTAACATTGGCTCCAATGGGGATGGTAGCTCCTTGGAGGTGCCAAGAACGACATATCTTTGGGAGAGCAGACCAGTGCCTTATCCATTGGGCAATGGAGTCATTATTTGAACGGATAACACAAAACCTTTGACACATTTATTGAATGAAAACTTGACTGAAACTTAACTCAAACCGACTTGATGGTAAACTGAAATAACTTGAAAAAAAAAACTGACTCAATAGACCAAACACAAATGACTCATGACTGACTTAAAACAAGACTTTACAAAGCTTTTGGAAAAGAGGCAGCAATCCATCAAGATTTGGAATGATGATGACAACCACCTACATACTAATGAAATATGTACAATCATGTGTAATGAGATTTCCAATGTAACCAATCCAATAGATGGCTACATACCAAATTTTTGCTCTCACTTTTCTCGAGCAGGAAGAACGATGTACATGTAGGCAACTCACAATAACCACTGAAACCAAGGCTTATGATAATGAAACAAGCAACATTTATCTTCTCTAGTGCTTACAAAAGGATGCCGAAGGGATCTTGGTAATCCTGAAGCACTATCTTGTCTTGAGATCCAACAGCAAAAATACAAGTACTCCCTTCATTCTGATCTGAAAGAACAATTGATTTCCGAGGGATAGGAATGCACAGAGAAGTATGTGATTCTGCCATCTAAGTGCTAGCTGTAGGTTCCTTGACCATGAGAAATCTTGGCATATTGTCTCTCTCAAGCTCATACTCCTCATCTTCATGGTCTAGGTCATTCTTAAACAAAAAACAATCTTCAAGATTATCAAACATGACAGCCTTATCATCTTTGTGAAAGAAAATATTATCTGTTTGCTGATCTATAAATCTGATTACAAGACCATCATCATTTTCAAAAGAGGAAGAGATTTCACCAACACTTTCTTGACCATGTGTGCACTGCAAATCTGTTGTAGCTTTGGCTAAAACAAGACCTTTCAAAAGTAGATCTATCTCATCTTCAGACAAAGGAGACAATGCCTTTTGTTTTCTTCTGTTTAAACAGTAATTGTCTTCATATGACATGGAAATCAAACTATCATTTACTACTGAGTTATTGAAAGGAGATTCATCACTTACTTGCACAAAGATCCCATTCTGTTTTTCATGAAATGACTGGATTGCTTCTTCATTCTAGATGATCTCAACAATAGAGCTCTCCTTCATGGGATTCAGAACAAGGTTGTCTTCATCATCACGATCTGAATCTAGATTTGAAATGGCTGACTTGACTTTATCACATTCTAAAATTAAAACTTGACTTTCATTCATGTTGTCTTCTTCTGTGGATAGATCTGGAATAAAACCTTCTCCTTCATCATTTTCAGCCATGTGGCCATCTTCAACCTGTTGATCTTGATTCTGCAGCAAATTTTCATACTCGTCTTTATGCTGCTGAAATGGATTTTCATATAGGGCTTCCATGATCTCATCATCCATGAAATTATCATCTTCGTAATATTCCTCAAGGCTTTCAATAAAAGTAGAAGCATATTTGCAACAGTCATGAACTAATTTTAATGATGGGTAAGATACTTGATATCTTTCAATGAACAAGGCATGAAAAGATTTTAAACAATAAATACAAGCAGACGACAAAATTTCATACCAAGATTGGGCTTCACCTTCCAGAGTGGCCAGGAATATCTTCATCAAGCAATCTTCAGGAAAATCCACTTTCAACTTGCGAATATGCATATGAAATCTAACCAGATGTAAAGTAGCATCTTTCTTACCATCATTATTAAACGTAGGCAAATTCCTTGACCAATCTACCTTGGGAATCTTATTCGGAAAACCTAGAATGTGATCTCGGCTCATGGGAGCGTATCTTCTCATGATTCGGTCCATCTTGAAAATCTCACAGCTACTGATCTACCTGTAGTGAAGTCACCATGAAGCATCGATTTCTGGATTGTTCAGTGAATGGAGTCGCCAGGTGAATGATTTCAGCCTTCTTATGTCTGATCGTTGTCCACCATCAACCATCAGATCTGAACTTGATATACGTACTGGGGGAATTTATAAGTTAAATGTTACAATTACAAGCTACATCGGAGATCGAATGAAGCAAAGTTTATCTACTATGCACTCGCAGAGCAATGTGCAGTTCGAAGGCTACCTGGCGTGACTTCAGACTCCATCTGTAGCTATAAATCAAATAACACTAACAAGTAAACCAGTTCTTCCCCAGTATGGTCACCACTATGTTAGCACTCAAATCTACCTTAGGCTGAAATAAGGTAAGACTCAAGGCCACATCAAACCACGCTCAGCCTCGTAGCTAAACCTACGAGGACAGGAGAGGGCTCTCTCTGGGTAAAACTCGGCAAAAGATAATCAAAGAGACTCGAGATGACTGAATTGATGAATAATTTTAGGCTAGGTATGAAGTACAAAAAGTTTAGGATTGATTTTTAATGATTTTGTTGAATTCAAGGGAAAGGCAAATTTGGGTGCGGGGATGAGGCAAAGTTTTTGCAGAGGTCTACTTGGGGCAAGATAAGCGATTGTTTTGATGCCTTAAAGCAGGTGGAATGGGTAGATCAGATTGGTGAGGGGCTAAGGAGAGCAAGGGAGTCTCAAGTATTCTCCTTAAACTGAAGAAAACATAGAAGATCAAACAAATTTAAAGGCAGAGCATAGCAATTTCATGGATTCTACCTTAACACTTCATTTGTTTAATTACAGAAGATTCAATAGAGATAATGATGCAAATAAAAAACTTACAAGTACTGAGAGAAACACACCATCAACACATAAAGCCACATGGATCCCAAATAGTGCTGCAACACCCTGGTCTTTCCTTTGCCAAAATGCATATAAGATATGTACAATATAGTCTCAAGCTATTCCCAAGAGTCCAACCTCTCCAACCTCTGAAAATGATTGAGAAATTACATCATATAGACCATCCTAACTCCTTTCCTTACCTCTAGGGGTCGAGCTCATCATCCTAGGAGCTGTTTCAACCAATACTAATCTAAGCACTACAATCTAGGCAGTCAAAACAACTTGCCTCTATAAGCTAGGAAACCAATTCATTCATTAAATTTTTGCTATTTTATGAATGAATCATCTAGAAAAGGTAAATAAGTGTCAAATCAACATAAAGTTCCCTTAATTACATCAATAAGGATGAAAAATCCCATCACAAGTCAAAACTAGTCAAACTGGCTTCATTTGCTGAGCTGAGGATGAAAACTATGCCAAAAAACCCTGTGCGCCATGTGCCTGAGCCTTGTGCGTTGTGCGCCTTTCCACCTACTTTTGGGGCACTTATCAACATCCAAATTGGGCTTAGGTTGGCTTGTTAGAAAGCCCTGGATGTCTACTTTCTAACCCAAGTGGAAGTTTCCAATTTGGTGTCCATTTGACCCTCCGAAAGTGCATTCTCCCAGAAGTACTTCCTCGTAGTGAAAAAAGTGGCAGAAAGGTGATTTTCATGATGTTTTTGAGCCTTTTGGTCACCCAGAACTTGATGAAATGCCTTTGAAATGGCTGAGCATATGTATTTAATCAAGACAAATCCAAGACTATAAGCCATTTGTGATTTGGACCTCCCCATCTTATGGGTCGCGTGCTGCGCGCTATGCGTAGAGCTGAAAAACTTGTTTTGCAAGCCAAAAATTTCAAAATGACAAAATTTTCTCCAAATTCCTTGAAATTTGGCCTGAAGGTCCCCCATAAAGTTCCATGCTTAGCCAAAAATTCTTCAGCCATGATTCGGAGTCTATCCTCCTTTTTTCGACGTTTTAGTGTCCTTCTGGTGCATGCAGTTCAGTGGTGGAAATCACTGTCTTGTTCATAAGATGTTTTGGTGTTTGTCTCCATAATGTCCATGGAAGGTGTATTTTAAGTGTATGTTTGGTTTTTTGAAGATGAGAAATTAGAACTTAGTGTCTTTATCTCCAATTTCCAACTATGTGCCAAATGTGTGCCAAAGGGAAAAGATTGCAGGAGAAATAGGACAAGGGGAACAAAGGACTGTAACCAAGCGAAATTTGCCCTTTTAAAACTTCTAATTTGTCAAATGTGGAGACAATGGGATAGTCACTTGATTGTTTGGGGTTTAAGGATTGTACAAATGAGATGGGGAAATAGGAATGATAGGGAATGATGTCACTTAGGGATAGGGAAAAAGGGGCTTAGGAGTTAATGACTTTTGCTACCAAGGGAAAATAGTGAAATGAGGGGCTGTAAGGGGAGGGAGAAAAAATAGTGGGAAAGTGGAATTTCAGAGATTGAGTGAGGGAAAGGGGTCCAAAAGGGAAAAACACAAGCCTACCCTAGAAAATTTTCAAGTTGTGGCAAGAAACTAGGGTTTGTGCAAAAATGAGGAATTTGGGGGATCTGAGTGATGGGAAGTGTTCGATAAGGTATATTAAGGATAGGGGAAGGTGTATGAACACCTGGATACAAGTTTTGCTAATGATTTGACCATCCAAGAGAAATTGCCTTCAAAATCCTAGGAGAGGGAAATGACCTTACTTAGGCGCAACTGAAGCATGAACAACGTGTGAAATGACCCAGTGGAACCTGACATGATGATGAAAACCCTATGAATGATGATAGACTCAGCTGAATAGTGACATGGACCAACATTTGGGAAACTTTGAAAAGAGTGAAAACAAACCCTAGACCTAATGCCTAGTGACCAAATTTTGCTTGAAGACTCACTGAAATGACAAAATTTGACCTTGACACTCTAAGACCACTTTGTAAGAGCATATTTGATCACTGGAGGAAGGCTGGAAAGACTGACACTAACAAGTTATATAAGGTTGTTTTTAGTAAATTAGTTCTAACTTTTGGAGGAACTAGTGGAAGGTTAGTTAAGTAGTGGGATGTCAGTCAAACTCAGTGATCATCCATTTAACTAATCAATCGGCCCAAAATAAATAGTGCATCCTGAGAATTCGAGTTACCCAGTTGAGGTGGATATTCCAAGGCACTATAACATTGGTTGTAGACTAGTCTTGAGTGTACATGTGTTGCATGGAATCAAAGGATAAACCTAAAGGAATTGCACAATCAATTTCAGGAATTTCCTAAATAGTAGGGGCCTAATTTCTCAAGAAATTGCACAAGGAAATAGGGGCTCAAGTAGAGGTTGAAATTGACTAAGTCTAGGTCAGATCTTCTCAATGAATAGAGAGATAGGTTATGTGTTTGTAGGGTGTGCTTAGCTGAACAAAGGAATTGTATTACATCTCTATTCTTATGATTTAATGCAAATAGGCTTTGGTGTTTTTCACAGTTTGTTTTCCCTAAGAAAAATACTTGTTGCATGTGTGGTATTTCTTATTGCATGTCTAAATTTTTTTGTTCTAGATTGTGAGTTACTTTCCACAAAGAAATAGAGTAAGTTTGTGTCTTGTGATTTTGATTAAAACTTCATGAAATGTTGAAAACCTACATCGTAATTTCTACATGTGGTATTAGAAGAATATAATTTCAGTTTCTACCTTAATGGATCATGGTTTAAAATAATAATTTGAAAATTCACATAGTGTGGTGAAATATATGCACGATCACTCCAAGGTTGTTGCAATAGGATTTAGCATTGGAGGTATATATGAGCTTAATGTGACAAGCAAAAGGAATCCAGCATTGGCATTCATAATAATGACAACAAACGTTCTTTGGCCCCAAAGGTATAGCCACATTAATTATTATGATTTATCGCTACTTAAAAAATGAGGAATGGTAAAAGGGATTCCAATACTTAAAAATGAATATTTTGTATGTGTAAGGGTGTGCATTAGGGAAGAGTTCACTACTCATACAGATAAAAGAAAAAAGGATATGTTAGAACTTGTGCATACATATTTATATGGTGATATACAAACAAAAAAACATTAGGTGAGGCATATTATTTCTTGATCTTTATTTATTATTGTAAAAAATATACATGGGTCTACTTCATGAGAAAGAAAAGTAATGTATTTGAATAATTTAAAGAGTTCAAAAATCTAGTTGAAAAGCAAACAAGAAAATACATCAAAATCCTCCAATCGAATCAAGAGGGAGAATATACTTCAAGTGAATTTATCAAGTATTGCAAATCCCATGGAATTGTAAAACAATACATAATACCACATACTCCACGACAAAATGGAGTCACTGAAAGAAAGAATATAACCCTAGTAGAATGTGCACAAAGCATGTTAAAAGGTAAAAATCTTACCAATGCCTTTTACACTGAAGATGTTAGCACTGATGTTTATTTGAAAAATAGAAGTCCAACTAAAAGTTTAGATCATAAGACTCCTTTTGAAGCTCTTTATGGTTATAAATCAACAGTAATCCATATAAGAATATTTAGAAGAAAATCATTTTGTCATGTTTCGAAAGAAGATATGAGAAAAATTGATGCAATCACTATCAAGTGTATTTTCATTAGAGATTACTATTTTTATCATAAAACGTATAAGTTGCTTGATCCCTACACACACAAATTTTTTGCAATTAAAGATGTTATTTCACAAGCATACATATGAAGGCCATAAGGAGGACATGTCTGATGCATGCCATATTATTCATCATGATGATGATGTCAAAGAGGAAGCAAATGATAAGCATAAACAAAAAGAGGAGAAATAATCAATGGCATGGACACCTTTAGCAACCACTGTACACCAAGAGGAAGAGATGATTCACCACAAAGTAGGAGAAGAGATTAAAGCAACTAAGCACTAAGAAGGTCATCATGTCAAACTCAAACACCTGTAAGATTTAAATACTATGCCTTAATGACTGAAATAATGAATGTCAAAGAACCTTTGAATTTCAAACAAAACAGCAAGCATAAAGAATGGATAGATGTAATGAAGGAAGAATATGAGTCCATGAATAGAATTGCCTGAAAATAAAGTACCCATAGGATCTAAATTGTTGTTCAAACCTAAGTTTAATGTTTGGAAGTATAGATAAATATAAGGCCAAGTTGGTTGCAAAAGATTACTCATAGAAAGTGGAAATTCATTATCAGGAAACTTTTGCATCGGCTGTAAGCTAAACATAATTAGATCGATGATTGCATTAGCTGCAGAATATAAATGGAAACTACATCACGTGATGTTAAATAAGTTTTTCTAAATGGGGAACCAAAGGAAGAAGTCTATCTTGTTGAGCCAGAAGAATTCATAAAGGAGGGTCAAGAGCACCTTGTTTTCAAATTAAAGAAAACTTTATATGGATTAAAATAGGCACCAAGATCTTGGTATGTGAAGATTGAATCTTTCTTTCTTTGGGAAGGTTTTATGAAAAATAGAGTGACCCTATCCTGTATACCAAGTTAGATCAAAAGGGGAATTATATTATGATTTCCCTATATGTTGATGATCTTAATATAACATGTAATACTTCGAAGTTAATTGATGAAGTTAAAGGACATCTGTCAAAGGTGTTTGAAATGAAAGACCTTGGTGAATTGCATTATTGCTTAGGTCTTAAATATAGAGAGATGTTTGTTAGACATTTTCCTACACAAATAAATATACAAGGGAGTTATTCAAGAGGTTCAAAATGGACCATTGTGTGGAAGTATAAATACCTTTAAAATATAATTCCAAACTCTACAATGATGATGGGACATGAGAGGTGGATGGTACATTGTATTGTCAGTTGTTGGGAAGTCTAAACTATCTCGTTACAACTAGGACAAACATAGCATATCTAATTAGCATCCTAATTTATTTCATGGCTAAACCTATTGAAAGTCATTAGAAAGTGACAAAGAGAGTCGTTTGATATCTAAAAGGAACTCTTAAATTTGGTATTAAATAAACTGATGATTTTGATGTTGAGTTGGTAGGCTATCTTGATTTAGATTGGACTGAAAATATTGATGATGGAAGACCAACCTTAGGATATGCATTTAATCTTGGATCTAGGATTATAGCATGGAGAAATAAGGAACAATTAGGCTAACTATTTCTTTTTCATCAGCCAAAGCTAAGTACAAAGGTTTGTGCAGTGCTACTTATGAAGTAGTTTGTTTGAGGTGATTTCTTGAAGATGTAGGAGAAGTATAGAAAATCCAAACCATTATCAAATGTGATAATCAAAGATCCATTAAACTAGCCACCAATCTTGTATACCATGCAAGATTTGAATGCATTGAGACTCAATATCAGTTTGTTAGGGAAAAGAAATAGTCCAAGGAAATTGATTTAATTTATTGTAATATTAATGAAAATATTGTTGACGCTCTTGGAAAGGTAAAATTTGAATTATGTAGGAACCACTCAGCTGTGGAAGAAAACACTCTCCATTAAGATGGAGTGTCAAAATAATGGATAAATTTATAATATTCTCCTATTAATAGAACTTGTTATGTTTCTATTTCGACTGATTGCCTAATTAGTCCTTGCTAGTTTTCAAATTCTATATTTTAGGAATTTATTAAACTAGATTGTAATACAATATATGTATTTGATTATTGGATTGGTGAATGAAAATGTGAGTGGTGTAGTCTCCTGCATGAACGTTGTTTCACCAGTGAGCTCCAACTCTTCTTCCAATATTTTGTCATCCATATTTTTTGAGTTTTTTGGCATGTGATATTAATAAGTCATGCTATTGTAAGTTATGCTAGGTTAAGTAAAAATAATACTTCATTATTCGTGGTAGCTGGCATTTGATAGCCCATGGTCACGTTCATCAAATCGCTCAAATAATTGTCTATCATGATACATGGTAGTTGATAGGCACATCTCATTCCTTGTAGCAAATCACACTCTATATAACAGTCTGTGTCATCATTATCATTTGTTATTATTGTTTGTATATGTAACATTTGAATGTCTCCCAAATTAAGTTAGGGTTTCAAATAACAAATCCAATCCAATCCCATATAAGTAGGATTTCCTTATGAGCATGATGAGAATGTATCAACGTCAAATTTTCACAGACAAATAACATCCTCAATGGTTAATTTTTAGAGATGAAGAACATCCTCAACAGTTAATTTGAGAATGTTTTAATTTTTTTTTTTAAATAATAGAAATTTTTGAAAATCCAAGTTATAGTTGTTAAATTTTAAGATTTTTAGTGCTAATGGTTTTTAATGGTGTTTAATTTATTTCCACCATCAAAAACATGATTCAAACACTATGCTCATCCTCTATGGCTAATATATATTGTTAGAGCCTAGATCAACCTTAGGCTGAAGGGAGGCAATCCTAGGGTAACTACAAACCACGCTTAACCTGGTAGCTAGCCCTACCAGGTCGGGAGAGGTCTCTCTCCTTGTCAGTCTCAATGAGGATGTTTGCAATTATGTCTTGAGATGACTAAAATGAATGCTGATTTTAGGCTAGGTATAGTAAATTAGGGTTTTTGGTTTGATTTTTGGGTTTTGGTTGCTGGATCAATTGGAAAAGGCAAATTGGGTCTGGGAAATCAACTCAGGGATATAGTCATGTTCTGTGGGGTGAGGTAGACAAGGGTTTATGTACTAGAAATGGATTGAGATGGTATATTAAGACAACCGAGGAGTTGAGGAGGGCATAAAGAAACTATGAATCCTCTTCAAACAGTTGAAAACATTGAAAACCAAATGCGTTCCCTAGACAAAACACAACAATGTATTTTGCCTATTCACCTTGATTCATTTAGTTTTAGAAGAGAATGATAGAGTTGGATACATATAAAGCATAAGAAAAACTCATTAAAAAGAAGAAACAATACATAAACTCACTGCCACAAGAATCCTACAAAAATAGCTGTGAAACCTGGTTTTATTCCTTGCCAAACTGTTGTAGAGATATACAATAGAGTTCAGAGCTTCCACAAGAGTCCAACCTGGAAAAATGACTAAGAAAGTACATAA
>APFE030401546.1:0-65584 GCA_000404065.3 Pinus taeda | reverse complement strand
TAAACTAGTTTTTAAATATTATTTAAAAAAAATCATATAAATTAAATAGTTGGTGGTGATGATGATGATGATGGTTAACGTCCATTGAGACCAAACTTTGGTCTATCGGACCTAAAAAACAAATTATTTAGTTTGATTTAAGGTTTTATTCCTATGCTCAAAAAGCTTGGAGAGAAGCCTCCCGAGCTCACTATAATTTTGACATCGAAGAAGGCTAGGAAGGTCATTAACACAACGGAAACATTAATCTTTCATAAACACATTATCATTATTTACACAAGTGCACAGCGGAATCAGAGCCTGTATTCCATGGGCTTTGGTGATTCAGAATTGAAGGAGAAATCTGAAATGTGATTCAGGTTTGGAGGTGATTTCAGTTGAAGTTTCAGGTTTGAAGACAATGACTATTGGAGGTGAAGCGAGTAACGATTACTTGCCAAACAGATGAGGGCAGTCAAAGGAGCACTTTAAAGGCTGAAAACCATGGGTGATTATTGGAAAGAAGAACCGTAGAAATGTTATGAACCTATTTTTCAAGTGTGTGAACCTTTGATGCAAATAAGGAGCAGCATGGTAGATTTGCAGGAAGACTTGAATAATCTTTATGTGGAGACGGATGAGCTCAAGACACTTGATGAGGAAATCCAACGAGATGGTCTTAGACTCCAAGAACTCTTGGATGAAAGAGTTTGATTGAGGGAGAAAAGCGCCATGGCAGAGATTGAAGTCAAGCAACTTGAGTATGCTATAAAAAGGGACTTTCTTGATAGAAAGGTCGTTGTGATAGAGTAGGATGAGCTTGATTACATTAACAGACTTGGGGACTACCACCGAGACAATCAGATGGATGTTCGTTGGCTTAGTTCACTACGGATAGAAGGAGTCAATAGACACTTGGTTGGTGCACTTAAGTAGGAAGCGACGGAGGGGAAGCTTGAAGGAAATCAAGCTAGACTAGGATTGAGTTGCTTAGAGGAGCCAAGTAAGGAAGTGAAGTACCTTAGGAAGGAAGTCAGGTCGAAGCATAAGACGATAAACTCTTTTGAGGTTGAATTGCTGAAAAATATTGCTAGTGTAAGGCGCAAGATCAAGCCAAAGGAAGATGGTGATTACTTGAAGTTGAGTTTTGTGCAGGTGATCATATGTGGCAAAAGGTTTGCAGCTTTGGTGGACACGCGAGCTACTCATAGTTTCCTGAGTAGGAAAGCAGCAAAGTATTTTGGAAGAAAGCTAAAATGGGAAGAGAGTGGAGTGCTTTCAAAGAAATCAAATCTACCATGAAAGTTGTTACTAGTGTGATGGAGAACACTCAGGTGAGAGTGGGCTCTTGGTTTGGAAAGTTGGACTTGAGGATCGTGGACTTGGATGATCATTCTATGCCGCTGGGGCAAGATTTTCTGAAGCTTTCACAAGGCATATCGATGGCGGACCGGGACATTCTCTTGATCACAGCTGAAGAAAGAACCATGTTGGTTCCGATGAATAGGAGTTGCTTGGGATATAGACCAAGGATGGCTTCTATGAATTTGTATCCCAAAGAACCGAATGTGATGTGGATGTGGAGCAAAGAGGACTTGGGAGTATGACTCAAACAACGAAGGAAGAGGAGTTAGTTGACTTTGTTGTAAGAGTGAAGAAGAAGGATGGAAGTGGAAGATCAAATTCACGAATCTTGGAACACTTGGCAGGAGCATCTTCTACCAAATATCTTCACGATGGAGCTACAGATGAAGGAAGTTCAAATACTTCTTCAATGACAATGGTCGGGGAGGATTATGCAGGTAGGGATCCGACTGGCATAGTGGAGTTTTACAGATATGCCATGGGCATATATGACTTTCAGTTGACGGAAGACAAGCTTGGGAAGCTTGGCTGTACATGTGAGGAGGTTGAGGTTGTGCATAGATATTTGAGAACGCATCATCAATCTGATAAATGGGTGGATGAGAGTTAGGGAGGAAACTTACTGGCCCTCCTTTCTTGATAGAAAACTTTGGAGAAAGGTTGGTGCAGGGACCTTGTTGGAAGGTGCTACACCACCTTGACAAGGGGCCTTGGAGGAGGCTTCTTTATGTTGACAGATGAATGATGCAGGAATGAATGCGACTGCGTAGCAGCACATTGGCATTAGCATCATGGACAACATGTTGCAAATGGGATGGGTATACCATGGACCTGAACATGGATTATTTGGACAAATTCTTGATTGAGTTTGAGATTGTGACAGGATGTTGAAGAAACAACTGACAGTGGCATGGAGAAGGTACATTCTCATGGGTTGAGCATCATGGTTGGATTAGCTACCCAACTAGTTCGATAACATGGGGGCATGCAATGCGCCAAGTTTGTGTCAGATAGATGTCTTGGTTTCAACTAAGATGTTGTGTTGGCTGGAGTATTATGCAGAAGTTCACATGACGAAACGACGCATGGTGAAGACGGTCGTATTACATATGTTGCAGGGATTGTTGCAATATATGGACTAGTTGAAGTCATGGATCAAGAAGGTTGTTGTTCATGGAGGACATAGACTGATGGTTTATGTGACATCGGAGTGAAGACAGGCAGTATGAGCATCTTGGATGTTGGAGTTGGTAGCACATTACGATAGTGGTTGATTGGCAGTCTTGGAGACAGATAGTTGTTGGGATGAAGGTTTGTCGAGGATGACAAAGGCTTGGAGTGGCGGAGGATGTAATGCCCCCGAGTTGGAATCTCATGGCGATGGGTGCACGATGGGCGAGGGCGGCGAGCTGGCACACTCGCACGGTGCGATGAGTCGGTTAACCAAAGGAGAAACATGAAGTCGTTCAATGGAAAAAACGACTAAGTGTTGAAGGTTTCGGTGGTGGACTTATATGGCAGGGCGGTCCCGGTTGTGGGCACCCCCGCCATGGTCGGCATGAAGAAGTTAGCCAAAATGCCAAATGGTGGGTCGGTTGGACCATGGGCCGATGTCCCCCCACACATGGCGAGTTGGTATAAGTAAGTGTGGGCGAAGTGATGGAAGGGCATTCGAAAATCATCAAGGCGAATCTTCTAAGGAGATGTGAGCTAGAGAGGCGAGCTCCTTGGTGCATGAATTAGAAGGTGAGGTGCAGGCAGTGGTCTAGGTCGTAGCTCTTAACCACCAAAAAGGTAGTGTTCGGTGGGGTGACCGCAGATAGGCAGGCCGCATAACGTAGCGACATGGACAGTTGGACGAACTAAGTTGAATGGTTGAAGGCATGGAACGAGCGTCAGTTGGACGGGCACACACGGAGGTGTTAGGTAGACTGCGAGCAGACCTAAATGAGGATGCTAGTTGGTGAGTCAGGCAGGTGTGTGAATTCGTGCCGAACGAGCGAGTCGGGCAAGCACGCCCGTGTACGACCAAACAATGGTGAGTTTGGGTGAACGTGCAGGTGGTTGATGAGTTGACGAAGTCCGGGTGAACGCCGGTTGGCGAAGTCGTGTGGACGTACGATGACTCTTGCCGAACGGGTAAGTCGGGTGGAGCGTGCCCGTGCATGACGAAATGACAACGGAGGGCAAGCTCAGGTGGAATGCGTTGGCGAGTCGAACAAACAGGTGAGTTTGGTGGAATGCGCCCGGGTAGGGTGAAACGATGCAACGGTGAACGAAGTGGCATTGGGTGGGCAACACGATAGGCGGGCGAGCTAAACAACAAGTTCGGTGAGTGGGCAAGCCGAACGGTGGGCGTGTGCGATGAACAACACGACGAGCTGGGCACCGGTGAATGAAGGTTGGGGGAGGCCTTCCGAGGGGCGCCTCCGCCTAGTGAAAAGGCGAAGCTGCACAGTGGTGCAACCTTGTTGTAAAATTTACAGGCTGAGTGTAAATTTGTAAAAATTGAAGTATTATCATTATTTCAGGCAGACTCATATTTACAGGGAGTTGCCCCTCCCAAGTTATATCCATTGCATACTTTTGTTAAATGATGATAATGTGTTTATGAAAGATTAATGTTTCCACTGTGTTAATGAAAGTTGTACTTAGCTGATCGAAAAATAAACTAAGCATAGGAGTAGGCATAGTCCATGATTGCAAGTATTGTTAAAAAGAAAGTGGTCGGTGATGTTACAACACCAATCGTGTAGTTGAAAGATCACCGCCAGGGTAGGGGTGTGAATGTGAATAAACATTTCTATAATAACCATCAAAACATTTAAAACATTGGTGCATGATATATCTTAGGTTGTCAAAAACTTTAAAAAACATAAAAATGAATCAAATTCTAAAATTCTAAAAATTATTATTATTAATAATTAAAATGTTTACCATTCACATATGTAGAAAAACATGTAATAAGAAAAAAACATAACAAAATAATGATAAACAATAAAAATTCAATGATACTTGTGGATATGACAATTTTGTATTTAATTTATTTAAATTAAAAAGTAAAAATAGCATAACTACCTTTGGGATAAATCTGAACCCTTTATCTTGACTACAACTATAATTTAATAGTCTTTGTTACAATACCATGGACTAGCTTATCAATACTAGATGCCCAAAAATCCATAACTAGTTTCATATGACAATTGTTCAAATGACATTTTTTTAATTAATGAATTCAATCAAAAAAGAAAAAGGGCATAACTACTTGTGTATATTATTAAGAATATTCTAGAATATTTTATGGAGGTTAAACCTCTACCATCCACCTATAATAATTATAGATAATTAAATTAAAATTCTTGAAGCCCAATTCCAAAATAGACATACATATCCATGTAAATAGTCCATGGAGGCTAAATCCCTACCATCCACCTAATGTTATGAGGGTTTGATCATTAAGTATAGGTCTTGCAACCCTCGAGAGGAAACCAAATCCTTTAGCCTAAGTGAAGCTTCTAGTCATTTGGAGCTAATAACGACACCTTAAATCACCACAAATGATGTCTTGAGGCCATGCTTTCCCTTTAAATAGCATAAGGATCCAAATAAACATTTTTGAGCACTATGTATCGTCTTAGGTTCCTAAACAAAGTTAGGGAAGGAAATGTGAACCCTAGGCCCTAAAGAAATATTGTAGCCATTCTATGTCAAGAATAATAAATTGAATACGAGGATGGTGTGACTATCAAGGGGGAGGGTGTGGAGCAGGTTTCCACTATCCCACCTGGCGCATTGGCTGAGGGGCATGGCAACATGCCCCTAGAGAGATTGATGCAATATGTGCGAGAACATTATTACCCACCAGCTTTAATGGTGAGACAATATCATTCTTTTAAGAGAAAAAGAGGTGAGGCTCGTGTGAAGAGTAAGCGACAATGGTTAAAAACCATGCAAGCTCATCGATGGACACTTATAGAGAAGAAAGTTGTTAAGGATGGTAGTTAGACCTTGGTGAAACAATGAAATGACGAAGTAATTTGGAGCAAAGGATGCCTGAATGAGGGGTGGAATTCTATGTGGTTGGACAAAGTCATGGAGTTTGAGGCCCAATTAGCTTTGTGAGGTAGTATTGCTCAAGCTAGGATTCAAGATGCCCGAAGTATCTTGGAAAAAGGTAATTTTTCTTGCTATTCTTGTTTTGGTAATTTTTCTATATCTTGGTGCAAGGTTGAAGCCTAGGTGGGGAATTGGGTCTTGTCTAGTGTAAGAAATATACACATCTTATTCTTTGGTTAGCTTATTTGGTTTTTTCATTTCCTATCTTGGGGGATTTAGAGAAGTAAGATGTGCTTCTATTCATGATCAATGAGGATGATTTGCATAGAGAATGTGAGTAGAATGAATGGTTGCCTCTGTTAGGGGAAAGACTTGGCTCTCTATGTCTAATTTTATCTATTTCTTGGTGGGGGGTAGTTTGGCACTAGTATTGGGTTGTTAATTCTTGTACTGGAGTCTTTGGGTTTCCTAAGAGTGTGGAGTCATGTTCTTTGAGATATCCCAAGAGTTCTATTGAGGTGGTTAGATGTTGGAAGAGGGGTACATGTTCATCCATAGGCCAGTGGAGGGTGTGGCTCTAGTTGCAAAAGGATCTTTCTTTTCTTGAGTTGTTATCCAACTCAAGGTTGTTGAACCTAGGTCAGTTCCACTCTATGTTCTAGAAGTTAGTGCATGGCCATAGGTTGACCTTTCTAGTTGGGACAAGTACATGCTCTATAATTTGACAATGAATGTTCTTCAACGTTGTTGTGAGTGAGGTATATTTATGTTGCAAATTTAGCCTAATTATTGTTTCATATGGTGAATTGTTAACGTTGATAAGTAGAAGGGTGGCATTGGCTATATGCATAGGATTCTGGTGGAAGAATAAAGGTGTGCAATATGGTACTTTTGTATCTTCATGTCCACAATGGTTGGCTATATTTTTCATAGAAGTGAGCAAAGCCCAGGTAGGTGTTAACGAGCTAGAACGAACAACCAACAGTAGGGGGTATCCCTAGTGTGAAATCCAAATTAGGCCTAACATTGTTTGTGATAGGAGCCCCATCTAGTATGTGGGTCTGACTGCCACCATGATAGTTTGACTCTTGGTTGTCGATTGATGAGAGGTATTAGAGTGAAAGCAAGTGTAAAATTCTAGAAAATGGGGATGGAATTAACCCAAGATTGATAGCTTGTGGAACATGACACAAGAATATAATAAAAAAATTAACAAGGAGTATATCTCGAGAAGGTGCCAATTGGCTAAAACTATATAGATATACACAAATGATAATGTACTAGAATTTATTGAAAATTAGTTCACTATAAATTACTAGTATAGTGTGGAATGAGAAGGCAAAGATTTAAAGCGAACTGTAACAGCCCCGATTTATATTTCCATGTAAAAAGCAAAAAATCAACCAAGATCATGGGACACATACTCCAAAATTAATGGGGGAGGGGGGACATCACATCAGCGGTCACTTGTGGTTAATTAATGACCATGGAAATTGGCATTGGAATTGGCAAAGGAAAAAGGCAATAAATGACAATTTAATATCAGGAATAAAGGAAAATACGAGAAAAGGAAGATGAAGAGATAAGAATATGCATGCAAGGGAAAGTAAAGAGAAAATTAAAGAAAATTAAGGAAAAGAGGAAAAGGAAAGGAAGAGACACAAAAAATCAATGATAAAAAGGCACTTAAGAAATAATTTACGACTTTTGCTCAACCTTTGATCAATTTCAGAAATTGAACTCTAAGAGGAGAGGGAGAGAACTTGGAAACAAGCAAGCAAAGGACAAGAAAATGAAATCAAGGGAGTGCAAGAGGATGTTTGGACAACTGGAAGTAAGGGCATAAATAGTTGTGGAATTGCAGGTAATAGTGTGCATGTGTGATATGGCATGCAAGGATTCGATGCATGGTGCATGTGTTGGTTTATTCTTTATGTTTGTTTTCATTAGCATGGGATTTTTTTGTATTGATAGTGTTTTCAACTTTTCCTTACCATTTACTAGATAACCATGATGTAGTGATTTCCTTGTTTGGTTAATCTTTGGATGGTTGGTAGATTTCGGATCCTAGTTGAGGTGGTCTCAGGAAAATTCCCAAGCGTCAAGGGTAGATATGGCCTTTCTCCTGGAACTCTTGACAGGTGGGTAGAGACAGAAAAATTCCTCTGGGTATGGTGAAGAAATTCTGAGGCATCCAAGCTTGTTTGGTATTGGTGATTTCTCGACTAGTTTAGGTGAAATCACCGTGGTGGAGGGTTGAGGTGGTTTAACTTCTAGAAGTTATGGTTGGTTTTGTTTTGGTTATACTATGTGATCCCACATGCATGCTTGGAATATGACATAGGGTGATTGGCTGAAAGAGAGATTCAATTCATCCCAATATATGGTCGAGTGGTACATGGAAGTCTATAACTTGGTTAATACTAAGCATATGTTAATATGTGTTATTTTTTATTGATGATAAATGAGCATAAGTGATGATTTAATGTTGTTTATATGATAGGTTTGTGATGGCTTCATTCTGGTTAAATGTTGGTTACATGCATGGTATATTTCTTATTATATGATGTTCTCTTGATATATATCTCATTCATGGTTTGATGGCTCATGGATGATTCATATGAACACATGTGATAATTTGTGTTTTAGTGAAAATAGTGTTAGAGTGCAGCAAGCCTTCTTGATGAATATCCGATGAACTAATCAAAATAGTGAACAAACTACGCATTCATGACCTACAGGTACAATAGTAACAAAGTGTTTGTCTAAATGTTTCTCATGTGTTTGGAAAGTTTGGGTAAGCTAGACCCCACTTCCGCAACTAAATCTTGGAAGTTGGCTCATGCATAGTAACTCTCAACTCATGTTTACCCTCATAAGTATGTTAAAGTGGTTAAATTTAGGGTGGGGTGCTACACGAACATATATTTTATAAGCCATCAATTAGTCCATAAACATATACCCAATATGTAAGCACACATGCATCCATAGTACAAGTACTAGAAAACCATTACACATACCATAAAAATGCATGGGAATCAATGCAAAGAGTGAATAACTTCTCATAAACAGTGTTTCAAATTCAAGTACATTCGTAGAGGGTCCATCAAAATATAGTAGTGAATGTAGGCCACTCTTATCATATCCTAGACAAAAACCCTAGCCTCACCAACACTTAGCCTAAAAAGCTTCCTAGAACAGAATGCTTTCAGCTCCCCAAGCACAAAAAAGCTCTCTAATTGCTAGCCTAGCTCAAGTGGTAAAAATCCCTTTTCAATGAGGTATGAGGGTGCATTTATAGAAATGGGGAGTGACATTTCACCTTCCTTTTAACCATTCAATGACTCATGACTTTTCAAATTCCCTGGGACCCATTCAACTTCCTCATGACCCTCAATGTTCTTATTGACCTTTTCCATGATTTTGATATTTGTCATTATTATGACAAAATAAAACAATATATTACAATATAACAATAGGAAATGCAATGATAATTGATATAGATGTTGCACTTTAAGAGGTTTATTTATGTCTTCAACCCATTCTTGGGAGACCTTGTTGCTGAGTTGACTATCCAATAGTTCCACCGATTGAGATCATGGATTCATAAAGTGTTTAGATGTAAATTACCAACAAATGATCCACAATCTAAATCATGCAAACATACGAACAGTAATTAGGATGCAAGATGAACATTCTTTACATAATAAAATACTAAATTATTACGTAAATAGAATTTATAAATAATAATAAGTGTTGAAAGATTGGTAGGAATTCACAACCCTGAAATATTGATTTTATTTTGATATCAAGGTTGATCAATTAATTTCGTTCTTATGTCGCCTATGCTTCAATGTAACCTTCATCCTTTTGTCTTATTTTGTACATTCTTCTACCTCTTTAACAATTATGTAATTTTCGTCTTGGCTCAATCTTGCTTTGTGGTTTTAGGGTGATGTTCTCATATTTTCTAGCCCTTTTCTTTAATCATTTAAGATACCATTGGCATCCATTTCAAAAGTGATTTTAATTTATGAAACTCCCCTTAGAGATAGAGGCATTCCATAAAGGTCAAACATCCCAAGTTCTCTACACTTTTTCATTAAACTACATTCACCTTCAATACCCTTTCCTTGTGCTTTTATTTTACGCCCATCGCAAGTGACAAGGCTCTATGTTTCCAAAATTATCTGCAACTTTGTGTGCCTATAATATAGTTTATGCCCATCGCAAGTGACATGGCTCTATGTTTCCAAAATTATCTGCAACTTTGCGTGGCTATAATCCCTCTGTATATGCATCAATTTAGGGATTTGTCTTAATACCCCTTTCAAAACAGTGTGTATTATATTGGTCACGTGGATTACTACTCTAGCCATTCTAGAAGACGTGACACATATTCTTTAACCAATTTTGTGAGTGTTAAACTCGTTTGCACCCTTTTTAGTGCTCATTGCACTAATTATTGATGTGTTGTACTAGTTGAAGTCGGACTGAGATGCCTAATAAAACTATAATATTGTGTTAAAACTTTCTCATTAGGTGCCTTGTTGGAATATGAATCATCATGGTATAACTTGCAGTTTGATTATGCGACAATGTGATGTTATTATCATCTGTGATTGCGTTTAATTGGAGGAAAACATTCTAGCAGGGGGAGGGGTGAAACTTGTTGCTCTACATTATTCCAATGGTATTGTGCTTTTGTTGCGTGATCATATTTTAGTGATACATGGTTTTGCTTCTATCCTTATGATCAACAATTATGACTTTGGCTCCTTTTAATAGTATGTGCAGAATCCTATAATTAATGCCTTCGACTAATCCCCTTCTTAACTTACATGTATATAATAACATCTTTATCACATCATAAGCATTTTTCATGGTCTCCATAATAGGTTTTTTAGACAATGTTTCTATTGCATCACATCTACAATCCCCTCGTGGTGTGTTATTGTAACCCTTCATCGCATGCATAATTTTTCATTGCAACACTTTCACATAGCCTGGCTTTATGATTGTATTCATATCATTCTCTTATCACACATAATTTTCCATTGCATGCATTTATGGTTCCTTATAGAATTATTTAATATAATATCCATAACGTGTATTTTGACATTGAAAAATTGTGGCCTTTAACATAACTTCATTGTGTCGCCTGTTGTACTATTTGTTATGTGTTGTAACTCTTTTTGTTGGTTTCATTATCGTAACTCTTTATGGAAATATATAGTTGCATTTTATCTTGTAGCATATAATCGCACCTTTATAACACTTTTTGTTGTGCTTTATTATAACATCACTTTGGCCGGAGCCCTTAGCGTCCAACTATGTGTTATGATGTGATATTATTGTGTCATGGTATTTTTGCATGCATAACCTAATTCCATTGCATTGCTTGGTGTGTTCTTTGTCACATTGTATTTATATGGTCTCCATCGCATTCTTTTACCATAGTTTTTATTGCATCTCTTCCTTACAGTATTAACCACCTCACGTTATTAGAATTGTCTTTCGCATGTCATTGCCATTTAACATTTATCTTCATCACGTGTCTTATCATTGTCTTAATCATCTTTCACATTTCACAACCTTAATATAGTCTTCACCTTATGCATATATTTTGACATAATACTTGTCAAATTAACACTATTATAATATTTAGTACATCATTTTACGATAACCTTTCATTGTAACACATAGTCATAACCTTTTAACAAAGCCTTCATCTCACTCCTTTGACATAGTGCTCATCACAACATTTTATTATCACCTCATTGTCTTACGTTATTTCATTCTTATAGCTTGACATTTATCACATTACATGTTCGTAGCATTAGATAGGCACCCTTATCTTGATTGTTGATTCACCGAATATTTGGTAATCTGACTGACATGGGTGCAGTCAATTATTCAATCGCGCCCATGTCCATGTCTCATTGTCAAATATTTGGCAAATCAACAATCAAGATAAGCTTAGGGGCATTGGAAATATCCTTTCGTCTTAGTGCATGTGTTTAAAATAGTTTTCCATCGAGCACAGAGTTGTTGCCATAGTATTTGTCCTCATCACAAGATTTAGTATAATCTTCTTGTTAACACTTTTTTGTGATGTTCATCCCATGCAAAGATCGTGTGCAATCTTCTATCACATACACTCATCATGGGTGAATTCTTTAGCATTATATCACCTCATTTCATGCATTGTTCCTATTGTTTATCACGTAGTCATGTATTATTATTCTTTGACTTCCCATCACATCATCATTAATATTTATCACAATGTTAGGCATTATCGCATTCTTTCACCTAACTGAGTCATAACCATTCTTCACATTCACCTTCAAAAGTATTCATGAAGTATCTATGCAATTGGTAAGATCTTTCGATGGTTTTCACTTACATCATAATGGTGTTCATACACGTTAGAATCTGCATATGTAGGTTCCTTGGTGTGCAAGTCACACAAAGCGAATAGCCTTTCAATGGAATTCCATTAACCATTCCCTCTTTCATTGGGGAATTTATATTTGATATAACCATCGAAGTAAAACAGATGGTAATTGGATATGGTTCTTTCCATCTTTCTATGCAACTTGGAATTGCTAAAAAGGCATGCACAGGCACATGCAATAAAGTGAAGTTATTTCCTCAAGGCTCTAAGCAGAAAAATGAGTTAGTAATGTATAAATAATAAATAATAAAGTGATTTGATTTAGAAGAAATGGATCTTTAATACCTGCACCATTATAATAATGATAGTGATAATTGCAACCAAAAAAAAAAAAAGTGCTTGATTACTAGAGTACAAGGCCACACTAATCACTTACACATTTAAAAATCAACTTAATAGTGGATCCACATTATGGCATACATAAGAGCATGGGGTTGAACATGCGTAAACAAATTATTCCTTGAATTGGCAGTCAAATAAGCAACGTGTGCATATCTTGTTGAGGCCACAAATAGATGTAAGGAACCACCTTTTATAACATTTTATACTATGGTTATGAAATACATGTCATTAAAATCTTTGTTGAGTATGATACATGTGGTTTTTGTCACACAATGATAAGTTAAATCATAATGAAGCAAAGAAAGGAAGTTGAATTACATTAATACATGTTAGTGTAAAGATTTTGGGAAGATGTACCAAAAATGATTCACTTAAGTCACTAGACAAGTGACCCTAACAACAATATATGGTTGTTTACGCTTTAGATCTACAATAACAAAACAAGAAAACTCTACAGCAAAAATATTGTATGCAATCCAAAACATAAAACAACAAGAAATAACTAATGCAATAACCTGATAGAGGAAGGCTTTGAATGAATAAATTTTTTATTAGAAAACACCTAGTGAAGGAGGTTTATAACACCTATTTGTAAATCTGCCTTGGTGGGATGGGTCCTTTAATGTCCTTGTGCTTCAGTGATATATTTTTTCTCTCAATGTGTAGAAAACCCAAAACAAAAAATGGAACTCAAGTGGAAGCCCGAATGCAAGAAGATAATAGTGGTGACAATGATAGTGATCATGGTGAAGAATGAACGGAAAACTCTCTTATTTATAACAAAGTATTCGGTCAATCTCGAAAATGGGAAATAATAAAATATTATTGACCAAATCAAGATCTAACTCTTAAGAATACTTTATTATATTTTTTTGAGAGAGAAAAGATATTCAAAATGGCCAAATATCTTTATTTAGAATTAATTAACAAATAAAATAATTTATCAATCACTTCAAGAGGATTAAGAAATGTGTGAAATTGAAATAATTATTAAATAATGGTTTAGCAATTATTCCAAAAATAAAATTAAGGAATAATAAATAAAAAATGGTTTATTTAATTATTACAAGGTGATCTAGTCAAATGTGACAAGGAATGATTATCAAATAATGATTTAATAATTATTCCTAGAGAAAATTAAATAAATAATGATTTATTCAATTATTTTCATGGAGTTTTTTAATTTTAATAAGAAATAATTTAATAAAAATGGTTTACTAAATTATTTCACACAGTGAAAGTGATTTTACTATGGTAAAGTTAATCCTATATAGTGTATTTCGATCCATCTAGTTAGAAATGGATAGGTGATCATTTTTTAGGCGATAACAAGACCCCTATCAAATCATAAGTCTAATGCATGCTAATAATCATGAAAATAAACATGAAGGATAATAATGAAAGAGGGACCCTTTACTACAACTAGTCTTTTCTTGAGAGTATCATACATTAAAACCACAAAAGAGGAAGAAATGGGTACCTTCTCATCCAAATGTCACATATAACATCACAAAATATAAGATGCATTAGTAAAGTAGAAACTCCCCCAAGACCCTAATGCATGAATAATAACAAGAACCAAGATGAATGAAGGTTGATAAGGAAATGTGCACCGTGAAAGCATGAGAAACAATAGTGTATGATGAAAGCTAAGTCATTGAGGAATTTTGACTGATTCAAACAGCATGAACATCATTCAACCTTAGAAAACAAATGGGGACCCAACATTTAGGCACTCAAGTTAAATTTTTTGGAAATTGTAGTGGCCACAACAAATGGAAAACCACTGGTAGAATCTAGCATCTCTGCTTTATCCCTTTCAATACCTTAAGCCTTAAAATAATCCAAGGAAGTACTTAACTAGATACTATGGGTACCACTTGAGTTACTTGACCATATTGATGTACCATTCATACATTCCATGATTAGGCCATGCTATTCCTTACACACTACATTAAGAATGTTTTTGACAATGACATAGAAAACATGACAAGGTTTATTATGTTTAGAATTTTAAATTGAGTTTCTAGTGTTGCTCCAATGCTAGCGAGTGTCTATATCTCTGGCACAGACACTCAAGAAATCAAAAGCATCGCTTTGCTACTAGTGAGAGCCAATATTTCTGGAAAAGTTGCTTGCATCACCTCTCTATGCAAGAATCATTTCTCATTCCTTTACCCATTATTTAATTAGTTTTTTCATGCACTTTGGCATAATTTATTATGGAATTCACTGTGCCAAGGAGGAAGAGGGTCCTAAATTATTTTATGGGAAAGAGAGTTTTTTTATTGTTTGATATAAACTAAAAGATTTTATGACTTATCTATGCCACATGCCATGCTTGCATGTCACATCTCCAACTCAAAAGTGGAAAATGAAAACAAAAAAGTAAAAAAATGTTCAAGACCATACCGGGAACACGTCTCAAGTTATAGATATATTCCTTACAAATTAATTAAATTTCCTAACAAGCATCAAATCATATTTTCCTTGTTAATATATTAGACTCATGTATAGATATAAGGGAAAATATTTTAGTGGAAGGGTTTGGAGGAGGTTGCCTCCTGGAGTAACCACAATAACTAGATAGAACCATTGAATGGGATTTCATTATCATGGGAACAATAAGGGAATTGGATAAGGTAAACCCTTCACCTATCATTTATGTACAAGCTTGGAAGGACCATGCAGATAATAGAACTTAAAGGAGAATTTGTAATGCAAAGAAATGAGTGTGAGATGAAATAGACTTATCCATGCAAATTAGACAAGGCTAAATGAAATCTAAGGGGATGAGAATGCTGAATGAAAAATAAAGGTATAATACAGGAAAATTAGCAGCTTCATGAGGAGGAAGTAGAGTTGAATGCATAATTTAATGAAACAACAAAAGCTACATGAAATGCAAAATCTATGTAAGGAATAAAACTAGATGAAAACTAAACATGCCATGCAATGTAATGAATGTTGGCATTATGATACAGGTATGATACAGGTGTTTTCCTTGATGGCAACTCACTCAGATGACAGATCATAGTTCAGGCTCACAGAATGAAGGAAAAAGAGGTATACGCAAGTTCCCGTTGATTAAGCCGCGTATACACGCTGGTTCGCAGAACAAAAGGCGCGTATGCGTATACACGCACTTCCACTCAAGGAAAAGCACGTACATGTTGGAAAACTTGGTTTTAGTCCGTGGTATTTGGTCCTTGGTATTTTGACCCATGGTATTGATCCAAGGTATCTTGTCCGAAGTTTTGACCACATGTATTGGTTCTACATGGTTTTGGACCATGGTATTGAGAGAGGCCTAAGCATATATAAGGAGGAGGAGATCATTAGGCCAAGGAGTGTAAGTGGTGCAAGTATTGAATATCTGATGAAGTGTGAGATCCAGTACGTTGGTTATGGGTTTGTGATGCTTTGCTTGATCCAAACCAAGGATGCACCTATGTGGATGATGATGGACGATGGATCAAGATCTTAAGACTTGGAATGTATTATGTGGTTTAATCGTGGATAGTCTAGGTCTAAATTACTGACACATATTTTATTGTATAAATGTTATGAACTGGGTATGTCTGATGTTTGGGGTAGCTGCAAAGTTATGAGTAAATGTTTACAGATCTATACGCATGTTCCCTTTGGTAAAAGCGCATGTACACGCAGGTTCGGCTCATCAGAGTTGCGTATACAGTATGAAATATGATATTTGATGTTGCAGTTGGATTTGTAGAGTTCTGGGTTCTGCTCTGTGTTTTTGTGACTGTGTATTGATGATGCAGGTGTAGTTGATGATTCAATGTTGGGTGATTCAGAGATTGATGATGCAGGTGTAGTTGATGGTTGTATTGCAGTGGTGATTGATTTTGTGCTTCAATGTTGTTGATGGGTCCAATATGAAAATTGGATGAAACGTGGCCTTCATATTATGGCTTTGTGATCTAGGTGTATCTAGTTTGAAAATTTATGAAACGTGGTCCCTGGAGGAAGAGAGAAGGTCGTAGCCTTCTATAGGCTGGTGCCTACGTACTGGTAAACATATTGGCAAGTACAAGAGCTAGGGGGTTGGAGCTCCCTTCTAGTAGTAACTGGAAACTAAGTGAAGGTTGGAGCCTTCAATAGGTCGAAGCCTACATACTAGTAAACAGATTGGCTAGTACAAGAGCTAGGGGGTTGTAGCTCCCTTCCAGTGGTAGTTGGAGAACGAGAGAAGATTGTAGCCTTCTGCAGGTGGGTGCCTGCATGCTGGTATGAGTCTGCGCCAATACAAGATTGTAAATAAGTTTTTCTTATCTTAAAGAAAATAGCAGCAAGCGGTTTTTGTCCCGCATTGGGTTTCCACCTTACATCATGGTGTTCATGTGTGTCTCTTATGTGTGATGATCTATTTTGTTTAACTACACTTGTTTACTACTTATATGGTTAATGAAGTTCTCATGCACTAATTAAAGATCAACATATGAAGGATTAACTGAATCATAAGTTTACAAGATATATGCTAGTTGCATTAATCACAATTGTGTGTACACGCGGGTTACCTTAACTGAAGTAGCATATATGAATCTGAGTATGAAATGAAAAAGTTTTATTGATTAGATAATACTGATTCACCCCCCCTCTCAATATTATTTCCAACAATTGGTATCAAAGCAGGTCCTTTGGTAGAAGCTTGATCACTTGAAGGAGATCCATAGAACAATGGGAAAGAAAGCGTGTCAGAAGAAGAACACAGCTCAAAGGAATGGGGATAGCAGGAGAGACAATTGGCCATCAGATGGAGGCAAGGATTCATATTCCAAATCACCTCAAGAAGAGCAAGCAAATGAAACATCAGATAAAAGCATAGATCAACTTAACAAAAGGAGAATGCCCTCAAAGAAGAAATTATTAGCTTGAAAGAGTGTGCTTTCAAAGTACATCAAATGATGCAGAAACAGAATGAAGAACAAGAAAATGAGATTCTCAAACTAAGGCAACAAGTGGAATAAGGAAGAAAGTTTGAAGAAATCTTGAAGAAGCAATATCTAGAAAAGGAAGAACAACAATAGGTTGAGGTAAATATCTTGAAAGGTAAATTAGAAGAAAAGGGTAAACTGTTACGATTTCAAGACAATACTAAGATTTTGGATGATATTCTTAGTAGTCAAAGATCCCCTACTATCAAAATTGGTCTTGGTTTTCATGAATCTGTTGAAGGTGAATCTAGCTCACAGGGTGAGGCAAGGAACTCTAATGCAAAATCTAAAATTCTCAACAAGGAGGTAAGAGGTCAACCCCATCAACAACCAAGGAAAGAAATTCTTCAAAGAAAATATTTTGCTCCTAACTATGGATGTGACAGATGGTTATTTCCTCCGATGAATAATGTTGAATGTTATGTATGTCATAATCTTGGACATGTTGCAGCTAGATGCAAAAGTAGAATGGTTCAAGACCATCACACAGAAATATCATCACGTTCCAAGTACTTTAAGGGATATTGTTTTACTTGCAATATGTTTGGTCACAAATCTGTTGATTGCTACAGAATAAATATGAAACATATGAGATTTTATGCATGTAACAAGCTTGGGCATATAGAAAAGGAATGTAGGAAATATTTTGGGCACCATACCAAAATGAGAAAACATCATCACGATTGAAGATATGGAAGAAGAAGGAAGTACAGTTACAAAGATGTGGCATAGTAGAGTATACAGACATGATAGACTCAGAGAGAGCTGAAAGTGTGGAACCTTAGTATTCTAAATCTCATACGCAAGTTTCATAAAGGCAAGTCGCGTATATACGCGAGTTGGAGGTTGCATAGTCACGTATATGGAGCTCTGAAGAAAAGGCAGCATAACAGGAAGTCTGATATGGTTCGGTCATGGTAGTTGGTTGGCACAGGTTCAGGGGGAGCATATGCTTCGAATGATGATTGTTGGCGTTATGGTTAGAAGGCTTTGGTGATAATTCTTATGAGGCTAAATGATACATCTTACTTCTTATTGTTGGTTGGTCAAGAGAATGGTATTGCAGGTTACAGGTCTAGATGTTGTTGATGGATGTTAATGGTGCAGATGATATATGGTGTATGATAGTTGTTGATGACTATCATGGTCTTGTTTTGATTGTTGGTCAGTGTTATAAATGTCATTCATATCATTTGATGTAAAGGTCATGAAAAGACCTAATTTGTAACCCCATTTTGCATGGGAAGGATGATGTAATAATGTCTATTTCAGTCATGTATAAACATTTGGTATATCCCCACTTGGTTGGGTGGATGAGTCAAAATGGTGGATCCCCACTTGGTTGGGAGATTGATTTATGTATGATTCATTGGTGATAGGAAGGTCATACTCACTTAGAGTAGTGGTAGAGTCATGTCATTCTATTGAAAAATATTTTTGCAGACTCTACATGTGCTTAAGGGGAGCATGGACGGCTTGGTACATCTCAGCATGTAGAGATTTCAGCATGTACTCAGGGAGAGTATGGACAGCAGAATGTATATCAAAGGGAGAAAATATCTTGGTCTACCCTTTGCCCTTGATGTCAAAGGGGGAGAGTGACTTGGTGTGGTTGTTGCCATCAAGTCCAAAGGGGGAGATTGTTGGCATTGTTATACAAGTATGATATAGGTGTTGTCCTTGATGGAAACTCACTCAGATGACAGATCACATTTTAGGTTCACAAAATGAAGGAAAAAGAGGTATACGCAAGTTCCCCTTGATTAAGCAGCGTATACACGCTAGTTCACAGACCAAAAGACACGTATGTGTATACATGCACTTCCATGCAAGGAAAAGCGTGTACATGTTGGAAAGCTTGGTTTTGGTATGTGGTATTTGGTCCTTGGTATTTTTATCCATGGTATTGATCCAAGGTATCTTGTCTAAAGTGTTGACCCCAGGTATTGGTTCTACGTGGTTTTGGACCATGGTATTGAGAGAGGCCTAAACCTATATAAGGAGGAGAAGATCATTAGGCCAGGGAGTGTAAGTGGTGCAAGTATTGAATATTTGA
This sequence comes from Pinus taeda, assembly GCA_000404065.3. Lineage (NCBI taxonomy): Eukaryota > Viridiplantae > Streptophyta > Pinopsida > Pinales > Pinaceae > Pinus > Pinus taeda. The sequence continues at coordinate 46,371 of APFE030401546.1, read as the reverse complement.
TGAAATGTGAGATCCAGTATGCTAGTTATGGGTTTGTGATGCTTTGCTTGATCTGAACCAAGGATGCACCTATGTGGATGATGATGGACGATGGATTGGGATCTTAAGGCTTAAAAGGTATTATGTGGTTTGATCATGGATAGTCTAGATCTAAATTATTGCCACATATTTTATTGTATAAATGTTATGAACTGGGTATGTCTGATGTTTGGGGTAGCTACAAAGCTATGAGTAAATGTTTACAGATCTATATGCATGTTCCCTTTGGTAAAAGCACATGTACACACAGGTTCGGCTCATCAGAGTCACGTATACAGTATGAAATATGATATTTGATGTTGCAGTTGGATTTGCAGAGTTGTATGTTCTACTCTATGTTTTGGTGACTGTGTATTAATGACAGTTTTCAGTGATTCAGTGTTGGGTGATTCAGAGATTGATGATGCAGGTGTAGTTGATGGTTTTATTGCAGTGGTGATTGATTTTGTGTTTCAATGTTGTTGATGGGTCCAGTATGAAAATCGGATGAAACATGGCCTTCATATTATGGTGTTCTGATCCAGGTGTATCCAGTTTGAAAATTTATGAAACGTGGTCCCTGGAGGAAGAGAGAAGGTCGTAGCCTTCTGTAGGTGGCACCTATGTACTGGTAAACATATTGGCCAGTATAAGAGCCAGGGGGTTGGAGCTTCCTTCCAGTAGCAGTTGGAAAATGAGTGAAGGTTGGAGCCTTCAGTAGGCCGGCGCCTACGTACTAGTAAACGGATTGGCTAGTACAAGAGCTAGGGGGTTGTAGCTCCCTTCCAGTGGTAGCTGGAGAATGAGATAAGGTTGTAGCCTTCTACAGGTGGGTGCCTGCATGCTGGTATGAGTCTGTGCCAGTACAAGATTGTAAATAGGTTTTTCTTATCTTAAAGAAAACAGCAGCAAGTGGTTTTTGTCCCGCATTGGGTTTCCACCTTACATCATGGTGTTCATGTGTGTCTCTTATGTGTGATTATATGTTATGTTTGATTGCACTTGTTCACTGCTTATATGGAAGTTCTCATGCACTAATTAAAGATCAACATATGAAGGATTAACTAAATCATAAGTTTACAAGATATACGCTAGTTGCATTAATCACAGTTGCGTGTACACGCGGGTTACCTTAACTGAAGTAGCATATATGAATCTGAGTATGAAATGAAAATGTTTTATTGATTAGTAACACTGATTCACTCCCCCTCTCAGTATTATTTCCAGTAATGAAATGAAAATAAATGTAAGGATGTGATGTTAAATCTGATAAAGAAAACAATGTGAAAGCGAAGGCAAGGTTTATGCAATGAACTGTAATGCAAGGCAACAAGCTAAATGCAACTAATAACTATGCAATTCTATGCAAGCACTTAAAAGAGTGAAGATAAAAGCCTCATAATCGACTATATTCAGCAAAAACACACTTACTCTAATAAGAAAATGAACTGCAGCTAAACCTAAAACCATAATCTAATTTAACAAAAGTGATTGGGCTCATGTGAAATATGATTTCCAATGAAACCATTTGAGTTGTTCCCAACCTACAAACACAAAGATATTAGGAATTAATACTTGTACAAAATAATGTGCAAATTTCAAGATATTTACCTGTTTAGCTTGAAAAATATATAGAGGGTCTCACCTATTGGAAAAAAAAGTGTGCCATAAAGGGTTACTCTAAATAAGTCGCAACTCTATTTCGATAGTCAAAATGATAAGCATAAAAAACTTTCACAATTGTGCATTAATTTACATTTCCATTCATACCAAGCACAAGATAAAACATAGCTTGCTTATTTGTAGAAGATTTTTATAAGTAGGACTCTTCCAACCATTCAATAATTTGATCATGATATTAAAAATAACCAATTTGAAAACATTGAAAAACTTGCAAAATTGGGTGCTCATTCGACGTAATCAAGTTATAGAAATAATATTGTGAGCAAACCTTAACATGATATGGTTAAAAAAACTTGTCAAGATCATGAGGACCTGACATAACCATAATCAAAATTTGCAATGCCTCAACTTTGTGACAAGTATCTAAAGCTTTAGATGGTGAATCATCAAATTTTATTGACTTGGTGAAATCAAGATATGTAAACCAACAACTATCATCAGGTGTATTGGTGGGATTATGATTGACTGGATAAGAGCTTCTAAAGCTAATATTTGATTAGATTGGTCATATAACACAAAATATTCTTCCTTTTTTTTAAATGGAGATGAATCAACATAAGAGATTTCATAGATAGTTTGGATCGTAGAATCGTCCTCTTCACATTTTGATGATTGGGAACCACAAGAAATATGGGCTAATAATCCATTGATTTCTTACTTCAAATTTAAATATCATCACCTTGTATTTATTATATACTAGGTCAACATCATGGGAATAACAAAAATAAATTATATTAATGTTTCATGTACAATTATAAAATTAAAACATCGACTTTAGCTCATTCATTATTGCGAAAAATAAAAAATTTACACACCTTAACATTACTCTGGTTACGTGTTGTAACAGGTTGTATCGGCATGTGAAACTACTCTCTATAATTTTCTCCTTTGGTCTGCAGACCTCCAATACCCTGTGAAAACTTCGCTACTACTCTAAAACTTCACATAACCACCTAGCACTCAAAATACTTGCGTTGTTACATTAGTATAGAAGGAGAACGTATGGAAACTTCATATGTGTAGTGATCAGTTTAACTTTTTCATAAAAGGACAAAAACATAAAGGTAAGTTATGGCAGTCATTTACTTAAATCAGTTTGCTTTTATTTCATTTACTATTGCAGTAACAACCTAACTTAATAGTCACCAAATCTGCATCCTCGGGCCTGCATAAAATTAATTTGACATTCCTCCAACTGATACACAAATATGCTTGCATACTTTCTAAGATTGGTTGTTGTTAGTTGTTAAATGAGGTGGTTAGGAGTAATTTTCCAACAAATTTCAGAAAAACTAGAGCACACGAGACAAATCTTCAAGCTCCAGAAAAAGGATTACCACAATATATATTTCAAGTGTGTAGAAGTAGTCATTGATTGGGTCTGAATCACAAAATTTCAAGTTTTCATGAGATGATTCATTGCCTTACACTTTGATGGCTGCACAAACGAATATCAATAAGGAAAATGGTGGCCTTTAGTGACGAAACATAAATTTCAACTCTTTATTTTAGCCAAACAAATGATCTGAAACTTGAAGGAACTAGTTAGGGACTTTATTTGTGGAAGTGGCCTCTCATTTCTGGAGATGCATTATGAAGGATCAAGAAGTTCCCAAGAAAGAGCTTGTTGATTTTACTGTGACTGATGATTGTAAAGGAAAACTAAAACCACCCTTACCTCCAACTTATTTTGGGAACTTCATGTGTATAGTTATTTCCCGGACTATGACTAAGTAACTGTTAGAACATGATATCTGCTTCACCGCTAGTATGATACAAGAAGCCATCAACTCTTGCATCACAGAGGAAAACATAAATAACTACATAGATTTATTTGAATCTCTACTTGGTAGCGGAAAAAGCAGTCTACCAAATGTATTAATTCGCTACTATGTTGACTTAAAAGGTTATCCCAAATTTCTTGTTTACAAGACTAACTATGGATGGGGAAAGCCTGAATGTGCAGCTTTCATTCATGGATGCAATTGGAGGGATTTTAGTGTTTTTTGGAAGAGACGAGGGAGGGGGCATGGATGTCTCCACTCACCTTCCTCACCATCACATGGAAACCCTAAAACAGATTGTCAAAATTGTCCATAATTGAATTTCAACAATGTCATTTGTGTGGTGTGTGCATTTTCCTCTTATCACAATGATGTCATTTTTTTAATTTCATAATATTATGTGTGCTTGTTTGAACTCATGGGGGCTTTATATTGGATTTTTAGATGTTTCTAGTATCTACAATCAATGTAAGTTTAATAATATTAACTAATTAAAATATCATAATCTTCCTTTCATGTATTTCATTTTTTATATTTATTTGATTTCATTTAAAAAAAACAGATTACATAGGGGAGAGCCTTCTATTGTTGTGCAGGGACCAATACTAGTTATAGTACTGGTCTTACACATCCATAAAAAAAATATTCATAAACCATCAAAAATATGCACATAAATAGTTTATATTAAGTTATATAAGTTACATAATTTAGTCCAAATTGGGCCCACATATTGATTGGGCCAACAAGTGTCAAACACCAAACCTTAAATCAGAAGCTGACAAGACATAATTTCCCAAGTACCTCCATCTATGAATTACCAAATAAGTCAAAATGCACTATAAAACATTCCATTGGATTCTATTCAAGAGTACACCTATCCCATCAAATAGTCACCCACTAATTTCCACTAGAGCAACACATCCCATTGCTCAGTAATACCTGCACAAGAATAGGTGAAATGTGTGTTAGCCATATGTACATGTGTGTTTAATCATTTAACTTGTTGAAGACAATAAATGACAACATTAATTTAGGAATAAGTTCATAAGATGAAATAAATGACACCAACCCTTTCAATTCAAGTATTAAACACACCATCCTTTTCAATTCATGAATTAAACACGTGAAAGCACAATGATCAACCATGAAATATTATCAACCATTTGATCATGTACAAATCAATCCAGACCACACATTTTAATTTGGGAGATGGAAATCCATGCAATATTCCCTACCAATTAAATTCTATATAAAAAAACTATAAAACATCAACTCTTATTCATTTTCATTTCAAACATTCATTCTAGTCATCAGCAGTTGGAGACATACAATCAAAGTGTTCAGACACTATTAAATATATTCTATTCATCAACTATTGGAGGCATACAAACAGAGTGTGTGCATATTGTTACATTCATTATATTCATCAACTGCTAGAGACATACATGTTTGTTTTTGTTGAATAATGTTATGGGGACATACAAGTTTGCTTTTTTTAGTAATGTTATCATTTGTGTTGAATAATGTTATTTTTGTTGAGAGAAGAGGGTAAATTAAAGACATTATATCCAATATCACTTTTTAAATAGATCACAAGATCTTATTAGAGAAGCATTTCTATATGAATAGCAAACCCACTAATTTAGGAACCAATTTCAATGCAATTGTAACCTCAAATCTGAATCCTGCAATTCAATATCATACTACTATAATAGCAAAGAATATCCTTTCATTGTTTTGAAGATGATGCATATAAATTTATAGATTTATAATCCTGAAGATGATGCATCCCAGAATGTAGGATCATGTTTATTCTTTGGAGAAAATGAAGCAACTTGGAGGATATCTGTGAACTCCTCCTAGGAATTTTATGAATTCAAAGAGCAAATTTTGATGTGAGGTAGATTCATTGTTTGGTTAGAGAAGAATTTCTAAATGAGTAATAGATCCACTCACTTAGGAATTTTCTTTTTTATTAGAATGTCACATTATTACAATATCAAATTAGGACGAGATAACTACAATATTGTAGGAGTAGAACTACAAGGAATTAGACAATTGAGATACAACAGATAATCATTTATTTCATTATGAGGAATAATGTGAGCAAGGTGTTTAAGATCCTACAGATTGGCCCATAGACATTAACATTCTATTTAATCATGATGATAATGTAGAGGTAGCCTATGACTTTATTTTGCCTGATTCCACTGGTTTTCTCATGATGGGGGAGGAAGAAGCTTGATTCAACTGGTCTTCTCATGATGGGGGATGAAGAAGTGTAGGAGGAGGAAGTGTACTTCAATGATGACCATCCCTTTAACCTATCCCCTACCTAGCTCAGAATGGTATCTAATAATATCATGGCAGATGTGAGAAATAAATATGACCCTCATGGCCTTCTTAAAGTTTTTCAGTTTATTCAACCAATTCTCCAATTTTCCCATGTTCTTATACTGGTCTTTTCATTCTCCTTCTTACCAAGGTTCATTGTGTTGTGTTTTTATTAGGACCGTTTCAACTAGTCTTACTCCTCTGTCTCGTGGGGTTCACTTAGGTGCAATGTTTATAACAACATCAAGTTTTCTTTCTTTCTCTCATATCCTTTACTCAGAGGTTTATAATCTCTTACCATTGGCATGCTATTGTACTGTTGTATGGGTGGAATCATAACAGATTTGTATTTTCTTTCAGTCAATGAAACGGATGCATATTCAGTGTGCATAACACCCATTCTCTCTCTTTTTCAATTGAGTGTGCCTTCTTTATTTTCTGAGGCTTTCACTTGCAAGAACAAAAAGAACTAGAACTAAACCCTTAGACTTTTATAAATTGAAAGGGAATAACTACATAAAGAGACTAAAACTAAGAACCCTTACTCTCTATATATCTTCCAGATAATTCATATTTTTACCAACTAGGAATAAAATGAATGTTGAGAACAAAATGAATGCCAAGAACAATGATTTGAGTACATTGAAAGCTAGTTGTGTTGAGGAAATTATGTTATGTCAAAGTTGTTACAAAAATAAAAAGGAATAGCTCTTCCTAATTACTCATATTTTTACCAACTAGGAATAGAATGAATGCCAAGAACAATAATTTGAGGACACATGAAGATATTTGTGTTGAAGAAATTGTGTTATGTCAAAGATGTTACAAAAATAAAAAGGAATAACTCTTCCTGATAACTCATATTTTTACCAACTAGGAATAGAATGAATGCCAAGAACAATGATTTGAGGACACAGAAAGCTATTTGTGTTGAAGAAATTGTGTTATGTCAAAGTTGTTACAAAAATAAAAAGGCATAGCTCTTCCTGATAACTCATATTTTTACGAACTAGGAATAAAATGAATGCCAAGAACAAAAGGAATGCCAAGAACAATGGTTTGAGGACACAGAAAGCTGGTTGTGTTGAATAAATTGTGTTATGTCAAATATGTTACAAAGAGAAAAGGGAATATCTCTTCCTGATAACTCATATTTTTACCAACTAGGAATAGAGTGAATGCCAAGAACAATGATTTGAGGACACAGAAAGTTAGTTGTGTTGAAGAAATTGTGTTATGTCAAGGTTGTTGCAAAAAGAAAAATGAATAGCTCTTCCTCATAACTCATATTTTTACCAACTAATAATCAATAAAAATGTTAAAATGCAAAAACGGTCAATTCCACTGTAACCTCAAATCTGACCCCTGTAATTCAATTTCGGACTACTATAATAGCAATGCTTCAGACCTTATATTTTTCAACATACTGCAATAGGTCAATGTTGAGGAGAAGTAAGCTTACATGAGATTGAAATAATACACTCTAATCATCAATAACATGCAATAGACCTTAGAAGATCCTCACACCCTAACAAATCAATCAAATAAAGCCCAAAACCCTACAAGAGAAATCTAGAAAGAATTTTTATGTGTGAATTTTATGTATGAATTTTTATGTGTGAAAACCCTTCCAATTATGAGTTTCAAATCTGAGATGTATTCAGTTACAATATATAGATAAAACACTAATTGTGGTTTCTCATTGATTCCAAAGGGCAATGAATTATCTTATTTTCTAACACAGTTTTTTAAAATCATAATTTCGTGGTAACTCTGCAGGTTGTTGCATCCATGCCAAGAGTTTCTATTACGGTTCGTATAAGGAATAGGAGGAGGTGAGGGGGGCCCAATTATGATCCAATGAATCAGATGAGGATGGGGGGGTGATGTGAATTTTCCCAATGCGTCCAGTAATGTCATTGGAAAGGACACCATGGTTGCAGATCATTCTATTCCACCATCAACCATAGAGTCACCTTCAATCATAGTGTAAGTTGCAAGTTCAGCAAAGAAAATAAGTGCCATCAGAGGTTGGACAAAACAAGAAATGTTAGATGTGATGACATCGAGTTTAAAGGACATTCAATCCCTGCCTCCACAAAAAAACATGGTATTATTGCCTCTAACATACATTATTGGATAAATGGGTTGACTAATACAAAGCGTAGAGGGCTTATTACAGTTATGACTAAAGAGAAGGAAGGCGAGGTGGTTGAGTGGTGTAAGGAGATGGCCTAATTGGGGCATGGGTTGGATCTTATACAACTTAAATCCATAGTAGCTCAAATCTGTCAGGGGAGGCCAAACCCCTTCATAGATGGGTTTCTTGGTAAATCATGGTGGAGTGGGTTTAAAAAAAGGTATCCAGACCTTGTTGTATGTACAACTGAGGGCCTTGATAGAGACATGGATTTAAATCTACGCCCTGCAATTGTGTCCAAGTTCTATAACACTCTCTTTGTTGCATATGAGAAACACTCATATGCCCATAACATATATGGAACTGTGATGAAATAGGCTTACAAGCAAGAAGGAATTGTGGTATGCAGGTAATTGCCAAGAGAGGGAGTAGAAATGTGCCTAATATTTTTCCTAAGATCAGGGAGTGGATCGCTATGCTTGTTGTGCCAATGCAATTGGTTCTTCAATCCAAGGATTTTATCTATTCAAAGGTAAAACACAACTAAAAAACTATATACAAAATTGTGAACTAGGTGCATGCGTGGTTGCACATCCCCATGCATGGATGAAAAAGGAACTATTTCTAAATTGGCTTTGTCAATTTGTTGCATCTGTACCAGGTGGTATCTCACCTAAAAACAAAAACCTACTGATTTTAGATGGCCATGGAAGCCACATGGTTGTGCAGATAATTGAGGAGGCTAACAATTTTGGCATCGACCTTTTAACATTGTTGGCTCATACCACTCACAAACTGCAAGCCCTTGATGTCATCATGTTTGGGCCTTTTAAGAGATATTTCAGGGTCGAGTGAGCTTCATGGATTGCAAAGAATCCAGGTGTGGAAGTAAAGAGGTTTGAGCTAACTAAGCTTGCAAGTAAAGCATTTAAAAGGGTTCTTGCACCTTCTAATATCAAGGTTGGTTTTAGGAGGATTGGTATATAGCCACTTAATGTTGATGCTCTTATGCATGATACCAGTTGTAGCCAAGAATTTTATGTGGAAGGTCAAGGAGCAGAGAACTTACAAGGCCATGGCAATGGTCAAGAAGATGTTGCTATTGCTGAAGGTATAATGTCCCTTTCTGAAGGGAACTTCTATGGTAATGATGATGAACATGTGAGTGAGACATAGTTTAGTAATGAACCATCTATCAATATAATGGAGGCTATCACACCCATTGAACCACCGACCAATTCTTCATGTGATATTTCATATGAAGCAGTTGATCAACATAATGAAAATGCAAACTTGATTTCAAATGATAATGCAACAGGATTAAACAATGAGCATTTGAGTATGCCAATCCAAGTAAGACCACCATCATGGTTGGCAGAGGCCATGGTGAATATCAACACACATAATGTGTCTGCCACCAATATAGAAAGCATGGACATGTCTTCACAACCATCAGAGTTGAACACCGAAATTGTTCATTATTTTGTGGACAATGGGTCAATGGAAGAGGAGCCTAGTCAGCATAAAGTACCTAAAGAAGACAACAATGGGGACCAATTAGTTGCCCCTAAGGTTGAAAGCCAAGTGTTAGGTCCTGAGGATCATGGGACATCAAAATAGAGAAACCTTGGTGTATTCCTAAAGTAAACAAAAGAGAAAGTGAAGACCTCATCAAGGCACTCAACATCAGATTGTCTTCATTTGGGGAAGAGTTGAGATTTGCTCACATCTGAAGATTACATGAATTTATTGTTTGAGTCTGAACATAAAAAAAAAAAATCAGTAATCTAAAAAGAGAAAGAAGGAGTTGGCGAAGGAAAAGAGAGATGCAAGGATTGCAATAGCAGAAGCTCGAGAAAAGGAAAGGTTGGAAAGACAAAAATCAAGGGGAGATAAGGAACATCATAAACAATTTGAAAGGCAAGAGAGGGAGGCAAGAAAGGTTCAAAAGTTGTTGGAAAAAGGAGTTGGGGTGACAAGCATGAAAGACTATGGTCCAAGCCAATTTGAGAAAAATAGAATGTTGTCCAACACACTGGACCATATTGCAGAGAACACACCATCATACTAAGACTTGATTAACATCCTAGTCCCCCATTATCAGCCAGAGGTTATGCCCACCACTTATACCCCTACCAGTGCAGGTTTAAATCCTAATTTTGTTTATATGACACCTACCACAAGTGGAAAATTTGGATACTCAATCCCTACATGGTTACAAGGGGGAAATTGGAATCAAGCATATGGTAACATTCAGGCACATCCTAATCAACCAATCTTGGGTAGTCCACCATACTTGGGTTAGGTAGGAAACTCAACATTTTTGGGCAATTCATGAAATGGAGGCCATCAAACATAGGGGTGGCATGACATAATTTTTTAACGACATCGTAATGTAAATTTTGTAATGATGCATTATGTTGATTGGTTTAATAGTAGAAGCTACACTTCTACACAGTTAAGGATTATTTAGTTGATCATATTAAGAAATGAAAATGATAAAAAGGCCCATTATCTTCTTAGAGTTACATCAAATTTTACTTGATTTGAGAATGTTTGTTAATGGTCATTGTGATGATCAAGGAACAAAGGTAGATGAAAATTCAATAATTTTAACTTTGTTGTGATAATATGATCTCTAGATAATTGAACTATGTTTGGATAATTTGATCAAAGTTAGGTAAACTGAATTCAAGAATCTGAACTCTGTTGATTTGAATTTGAATTCTAATCTGAAAATATTTTTATTTCAATGTCAGGTTTTATGTTTTTTTCAATCATCAAAATCTACTCTTTTATTTTGAGAAAATCACTAACCCTAAAGAAATGAATCTAAAACAATGAATCACTAACAAAAAAACAAGCTAACAACATAAATTATTCTAAAGCAATGAATCATTAACAAACAAACAAGCTAACAACATAAATGAATCTAAAGCAATGAATCACTAACAAACAAACAAGCTAATAACATTTTACTTCTAACAATTTAAATGTATTATACTGCTCACAACTACTAACAATTTATATTGAAAACAACATTATATTGCTAACAACATTAGTAGAGGGATGTCATTATGTGAATGGGTCCATGTAGACCAGCCATTATGCCACATAAACCAGGTGAGGTATCATACAACACCTGTCCTCCATCATGTGACACCTATCCTCCATGCATTATGACTACTTCAACCAGTTTAGGGCATGTTAAGTCCCCTCAAGAACATATTCAACATTTGTTGTTTTGTCGGCTGCCTTATTATGTTCGGGCCTGCTACTTGCTCGTTTCTAGTCCCGGGTACACAATTCCATACAACAACATATAATCCCTAAAGATAATTCGCAATGGCACAGAGTAATGTACACAATAGAGTAGTTGAACCCCCAAGTAATTCACAATGGCACACAATAATGCACACAATAACATATAATAGAGACACAATAAAATATAATAGAGGCAAGACTCACCAATAGGAATTCCTCCTGCTTGAATTGCTGAGAATACAAAATTACATAGATCAAAAGACTCATAGAAAAGCATAAAAAAAATTCATGGAGAATCATCTAGAAAGTAGCACAGAATTTATAGAGACATCTTTATAACACAAACGTTATTTCTAAATTTAAACTCAATTAGAAAGTACTATAACCAGAAGTAATTAACACATCGGGAATAAAAAATTTTAAACAACAGACAATTTCTTCAAACCAACGACAGTTTCTTCAATATAAAACCCTTGTGCTCAGAAACCCCCTTGTACTTCTAGCATTTACTGCAGCGTAATAATTCACAAATGTCACAAAGTAATACACACAATAGAGTAGTTGAACCCACAAATAATTCACAATGGCACACAACAGGTATGCACAGTGATGGCACATAGTAATGCATAAAAAAATCATGGAGAATCATTTAGAAAGTAGTACAAAATTTATAGAGACGTCTTTATAACTCTTAACACTAATTCTAAATTTAAACTCAATTAGAAAGTACTATACCCAAAAGTAATTAACACACTGGCAATAAAAAATTTGAATTAGCAGATAGTTTCTTCAAACCAACGACAATTTCTTCAACATAAACCCCTTGTGCTTGGAAACCTCCTTGTGCTTCTAGCATTCGCTTCAGGGTAATAATTCACAAATGGCACAAAGTAATGCACACAATAGAGTAGTTGAACCCACAAATAATTCACAAAATTCCAGACTTCTTCATCATTACAACTCAAATACGAAAATAAAGATATATCCGATAAACTAAAAATTTGGCTCCGTCTTGGACACTCAGCGTGCAAATTAATTTGATATGAGTAACTATCATATTTGTTGAGGGTAATTTCATGAAAATCCCCTGGTAATGGTGGGAATTTATTTGTTCATTAAATTGCATTTTAGTAAAAATGGAGGAATTGAGGCTTTTGGATGAGACCAAGAGATATGGAGAACAACAAATAGGATGTATTTCTAGCTTACAATAATCTTAAGCTATGGAATGGAGGTGACCAAGGTATGGGTTTTAGTGCAACTGAATGTTGGATTGATAAGTGCATAAACCCAAGCCTTTCAAAACAACACCATTATCATTTCAAAATAATCCCTACACTCAGAGTTATTGTTCAATGACAATCCCTTTCTAAGGAGCCATTGTTCTCAAACAAGACGATCATTAGTTTGCAAACACCAACATTAAGAGTCTATAATAGAAGCATTGCATCTTAGTAAGTGAGTTGTTCCTTAGTGAGTTAGTCACTATATTTATATCTTCATAATGAATAATGAAGAGCCCTGATGTTATTAATGAAAAATATGGAATAGGTATAGTGAGCAAAAAATAGAATCACAATGGCACACAATAATGCACACAGTAATGCACAAAAAGACCTTTAATCAAACCTTGATACCTGTAAGGAACATTTAGATGTTTTCCACTACCTTCAAACCCCCTTGTGCTTGGGAACCCCCTTCTGCTTCTAGCATTTCCTGCAGGGTAATAATTCACAAATGGCACAAAGTAATGCACATAATAGAGTAGTTGAACCCACAAATAATTTACAATGGCACGCAACACTAATGCACATAGTAATGCCACACATTAATGCACAGTAACGCATAGGGTGAAACAACCTAATGCATGGTAAACCCAAAATTTACATAAATCCCACCAAAAACCCATAATTTAGACAAAACCCACAATTTAGACAAGCTGAAAGTGTTAAAAAACACAGGCATGTAAGCAAAAAGGCATAATAATCCAACAAGTTTAATGTGTTAAAAGAAACAAGTACTTAGCTGGTAGGACAGTGTCCTACCTTCTTTGACGGCTTTCTCCATGCTAGCACACCACAATAACCCTAGCTCCAACACGCCATAGGTACCCCAACTATAACTCCAACTACAAACCGCACAATGACCTACAAGACAAGCCTGCCATGGGGTTAGGCTACAAAAAACTTCCAAAAACCTCCATAAAATGATCAAAATTCAGTAGTTTAGCTCAGAAATTTACCAATTTACCTAATAAAACCCTTCAAAGCACGAAACCGCCATAACCTGTACTGAGTTGAGCTAAATCCACCACAAGGACCTCTACAAATGAATAACCAGGCGAATACACCATACGGGGAAGAGAAATGGGCCCAATATTGCAAACTAAATCATAGACAACATCCTCACAACCTCTCAAAGCAGTAACAGAAAGAAACCATAACCCATTGCCTACAGGGCCAAAGACGGGCATGGTTGTGAGCGGAACACCAGTAGCGCCGCACAAGTATCTGAGGGGAGAAAAGAGCAAGTAAATGGCCCGAATAGAATAAGGCAGCTGACGAAACAAAAATCATTCAATGTGTTCTCGAAGGGGACTTAACATGCCCTAAACCGGTTGAACTCGTCACGATGCATGGAGGACAGGTGTCGTACGACACCTCACCTCGTTGATGTAGACCCATTCGCCTAATGGTGTCGTTGTCCTAGATAAACTAAAAAAAACAAGATTACAATCTTCACTTAATGATATCAAGTCCCCTTTCACCTAGAAGCATCAATCCATCCTTCAATGTTATTGTATATTCATCAATCAATCCTCCAATGTTATTGTTTATTTCATTTTTTAAGTTTATTTGATTTGGTTTTGATAGGGAATTTTATTTCATAGCCAGATAAATTTTTAAGGAGATAAATTATTAGTACAACACAGTAGTAGGTTTGAATTTTTTCTAAATGGTGTGTAGAAATATAAGCCAAAAATTTTAAAAACGTTTGTTGCATGTTGTTTTGCATAAATATCTATTATGGAATACTGATTTGATTATACAATTCATCGGAGCTTTAAAATGAAATTGTCACTCACACACTAAACGAAGACAAACTTAGGAAAGCAACAAAAATCGAAAAAATTATATATAAATTTTGTGATTAATTAATATTTGTAATATGGTACATCAAGAAGCCTAATATATTTGACATTAGAGATGAGGACACCATTTCACTGTTATAGACATGTATTTTTGTTTATTTAGTTTTTTTTAAAGTACACTAATTTTGTTTTTGTGATAAGATATAATCATTGATACATATCTAGACCATATAATCAAGCTTTCCATATTAAAAATTTATCCTAACAAAATAGGGAAATATTTTACGACATGTAAATTTTGATATTGTTTTAAAAAATATACTGATAAGAATATAAACCTTTTTTATTTTTTTTCCATGTCAAAAAAGAAAATATCTGCATGAAGTGGAAGTACATATAGTTGGGACGGCAATGCATAATTACATTGATGTAAGACTTTAATATAGTGTACTCTGATTTAAAATACTTACAACGGTTTAAAATTTTATTTAAAGTTGTATCATTTTTGTTGTATTAATAGTTTTAAATTTTTTGGATTTTGTAATTTAACATTAGGTTAGTTTGGAAAATTTGAATTTAAAGCGAAAACATAGCAATATTTTCACTAGTATTACTTATTTTATTTTATTTATATCTTATATTTTATAAAAGCTTAAAATAATTTATAAAAAAAAAAATATATATATAATATATATATTTATTAATTATATATCATAATTTATATTATAAATTAATTATTTATTAAAATTTATTTTTTTTAAATCAAATAAATAAAATATCTTAAAGTAAGCGTTAACCCATGAAAATGTTATAAAAATTCTTTAAAATAAATTATAATAAAAAAACCTTTTTTAAATATTAATAATTAATTTATAATTTATTTTTTAAAATTTATTTTTTTTTAAATCAAATAAATAAAATATCTGAAAAAAACTTTTTAAATATCAATAATTTAATTTTATAAATTAATATTTTTTAAAATTATTTTTTTAAATCAAATAAATAAAAACATCTGAAAAATGTTTAAAAACAAGAAAGATCAAAATGTATGATCAAAGAATTTAAATTATTATAGTAAATTATTTTTTTAAAATTATTATATAGTTTTAGTTTGAAAAGGATATTAATTTCCATAGATTTGTTTATTTTCCAAATCCGTTTTCCAAATTTTAATTTATTTATAAAGATAAGTTGGATGGAAAATATTTATGAAAATAAATTAAGTGGACGTGGGATTTAAGCTACATAGAATGTTATGTTTGAAAAATATCAGTGGTAGCATGTAGGGATAAAGTGTTCACAATGATTTAAGTAGTAACTATGGTTTTACGGTACAATTTCCGTGGATTTGATAATGGCGAGAAGCACAGGATGCCGAAAGAGATATGCAGATAATTTTCTTGTAGGAGAGGGAATGAAGATAGGCCACATGGTGGAGCATGGAGCGTCCTCGACCAGTTCCCGTTGAGTGTTATTTGTGGAGAGCACTCTTCCAAATCTTCTGATACAGAAGGGACAGAAGGGTTCTATTTTCGCAGACCGCTCGCCATGTGGAAAATCTTCCGCAGCAACGAGCTCAACATTGTCAAGTGTAGGTGGTGTAGCGGCCAGGATTGTATGTTGTACTCTTCTCCACTAGGGTTTAAAACTTATGTGTTCTTCTCCACTAGGGTTCAAAACTTATGTCGTGACATCTTTGTCTGAAACGTAATTGTCTCCCTCTATTTTGATTAGGATTCAAAACTCATGTCGTGGTATGTTTCTCTGAAATGTAATTATCAATTTTGATTTTTCAGAATAGCAGGTGGATAGTAAAATTAGAAAGGTTGATAATAAAATCAGGAAAATTTAGGAAACTATCTATTTTGATTAGGGTTCAAAACTCACCACAATCAAAATTCATGTGGTGGCATGTTTGTGGGAAATGTAATTATCAATTTTGATTCAAAACTCATGTGGTGTCATGTACTTTGATTAGGGTTCAAAACTCACCACAATCAAAACTGATGTGGTGGCATGTTTGTGTGAAATGTAATTATCAATTTTGATTCAAAACTTATGTGGTGGCATGTTTGTGTAAAATGTAATTATCAACTTTGATTTCTTAGAATAGTAGGCAAGTTGATTAGGGTTCAAAACTCATGTGGTGGCATGTTTGTCTGAAATGTCATTATCAACTTTAATTTCTTAGAATTGCAGGCAAGTTAATAGTGAAATCAGAAAAAATTAGAAATGTGATTTGAAAAGTAATTATCTACTTTGATTAGGGTTCAAAACTCATGTGATGACATGCTTGTCTGAAATGTTATTATCAACTTTGATTTCTTAGAATAGCAGGTTGATAATGAAAAAGAAAAAAAAGAGAGGTGATTTCTTAGAATATCAGGTTGATAATGAAATTAGAAATTAGAAAAGTAATTATCTACCTTATAATGAAATTAGATGTTAGTGGAAGTAGCATGCATCAACCTAAACACTTTGATTTCTTTTATTTCTTAGAATAGCAGGTTGATAGTGAAATTAGAAATGTGATTTCTTAGAATAGCAAGTTGATAATGAAATTAGAAATTAGAAATGTAATTGTCTACCTTGATTCCTTAGAATAGCAGGTTGAATAGAAGATTGATAGTGAAATTAGATGTTGTTAGTGGAAGTAGTATGCATCAACCTAAACACTTTGATTCCTTAGAATAGGAGGTTGATAGTGAAATTAGAAATGTGATTTCTTAGAATAGCAGGTTGATAATGAAATTAGAAACTAGAAATGTAATTATCTACCTTAATTCCTTAGAATAGCAGGTTGATAGTGAAATTAGATGTTTTTAGTGAAAGTAGCATGCTTCAACCTAAACACTTTGATTTCTTAGAATCACAGGTTGATAGTGAAATTAGAAATGTGATTTCTTAGAATAGCAAATTAATAATGAAAACAGAAATTAGAAATGTAATTATCTACCTTGATTTCTTAAAATAGCAAGTTGAATAACAAGTTGATAGTGAAATTAGATGGTGTCACTGGAAGTAGCATGCCTCAACCTAAATGTTAAAAGTTGTTGATAGAAGTAGTATCATGTAAAGAGTAAAATTAAATGTTGTTTGTGGAGATAGTATGCATCAACGTAAGCTAGCATAAGCTAGTTCTAGCTCTGGTTACAATCAATAATTTTTGATCTTGATGTTGTTGTCGTCATCATTCAAAGACCTCCATTAAGATGTGCTTGATAACTTATAGATCTTCATTTTTTTGGTTCATTGACGGTGGCTCAGAAACAAAATAATTTTATGTAGTTTTTTTGTTACTAATGTCTCTATTTGTAATGCCTTCAGTTTAATGGTGAATCAGCCACATACAACGAACCAGGCAAAAATCTTGAAATTGTTCCTATTTGTAATGCATTGACAGTTTAACGGTGAATCTGCCACATAGAACAAATCAGGCAAAAATCTTGAAGGTGGTTCTGGCAAAAGAGGAAAGGCACCAAATGTGGATTTGGATACAATTGTAAATATGACAAAGGGATACTTTGGAAGTGACTTTAACGTAGTTTCATTTTCAATTAATATTTTTCTTGGCTGAATTATTTATTTGGAGTATGCTATTTTCAAGGTTGGTTGACATAATATTAAATGCTTCCAACTTTACAGCGACATATTTTGGGTTAAAGCTACATATTTTGGAAAGGAAAAGAAGCTAATCCCCTTCCTTGGGAAATCAAATATAACGTTGTCTTCGGCATGGATAGAGTTTAGTTTAATAAATGTAGGCTCACTGTTTCATATAGAATTTAGTTTAATAAATGTAGGCTCGCCATTTCATAAATCCTGAATGGTGAGTATTTGATATATCGAGTTATTTTTTTTCTCTGAATATCAGATTGTGATTAATATTCCCATCGTTTCTTGAAAAAGAGAAAACGACAATTTGTCCCTTCTATGTCTTAAAAACCTGGATTGGCAGTGGCTCACTGAGAACTCCGGGTTCAATGGAGGACCGATCGCGATTCACAACAGGCTGCATATCTGTACCAGACTGACTGCAAATTGCTGGATGTTTTCCATCACAGGTACTGGAAAAGGATGCTACATGCAATCCGATTTAATGTCGGGGCAGTGCTGACCTATCAAAGAAATGAATGCATTGGGTAGACCTCTGCAGCTAATATATGCCTGTAAATATTAGCTAATAATGGTTTGGTCGTGCTATTTTAAGAGATATTCTTTCCAGAGATGACGTTTCATAACTGCATATTTGGATTCAGCACTCTGGAAAATCCCTCGGGTCCTTTGATTGTGCAGAAACTAGCTATCAAACTTGAATTCCAATAAATTGTTACCGGATTTTGACCGAAAAAATCCGCAAAAAAAGCTTTCAAAAAATCTCATTATAGACAACTACATATATGCATTAATCACTGACTTGAAGTTCCGATACTATACAGATCTATTATATGCATTAATCACTGACTTGAAGTTCCGATACTATACAGATCTATTGCATGTTTTCACAATATTTAAGTGCACAATGTTAGCGGAATATTCCTGGGAAATTTAATGTTGATTAAATGTATGACCTAAATATCAAGTTCCATGAAATCAATTATTTGTATTGTGATGCAATAGACAAGATGTAAAAAAATATGAGCCAATGAAGTCAATTATTTTTATTGTGATCCAATAGACTAGACGTAGAAAACAATGACACAATGACTGAAAGTTATTACATGGTGATTAATATTTACCTTGTTCCATCATCCATCTAGCATATATTGCTACATCATGGTTGCAGAAAATTTGAAACTAAGATTGTTAGTTGCACTTGAGATTGAATTTTCTAATTCAATAGATATGCTCTTGCACATATCATTCTCAGCAGGTCTGTGAGCTGCTAGCTGTTTTAACAAGGTTACAATCATGGCAGAAGAGAATGAAATAAATATAAAGATTTCCAGGGTTTCAGCCGTTGTGCCGGCCATTCCCACTGCTAGGCATAGTATGTTCCTCCCTGGTTTGGATCTTTGTTGCATACACAATCCTATACAGAATCCCTGTGTCCGCACTCAGTCTCTTATCTTCTATAAAACATTAAGTACTCATGAACAGGAATTTGAATTTTCTATGATGGTGGAGAAGCTGAAGAGAAACCTGTCGTTGGTTCTAGTGGACTTTTATCCATTGGCAGGCCGGTTGGACATCAAGGGAGAAGATGAGTCGGGTAGGCCGGAAATTGACTGCAACGATGATGGAGTGGAATTCATTGAAGCATCTATTGATATGGCATTCTGTGACCTGGAAAAAGATGGGTTTCAGCACAAGAGCTTCTTCCACAAACTTGTTCCAGCTCTGGATGCGGTTAATTTGAAAGATGATAACTACCGCCGGCCATTTCTCTCCGTACAGGTAACTGAAATTTTTTTGATATTAATTTTCTTTGTTTTTTACCAGTGTTTTAGTGCATGCTCTGGTTGTGACTTAATTTTGATCGCAACCTCTCTCTATATATATACTCTCTCTCTCTATATATATATAATTTAACCATGTGAACGGTCATTTAGTAATTTTTCCATGAAGTTTTCTTTTGGATTTTAGGTCACTGATTTTCAGGGAGGGGGAATTTGCATCGGAACCGATCTTCAGCACGTCATTGCAGATGGGAAAGCCTTTTGGTTTTTTATGAAGTGCTGGGCAGAACGTAGCAGACTAGGTCTTGGTATTCCAGAGAAACCGGATCACATGAGACAAATCTTCAAGCTCCAGAAAAAGGATTACCGCAATATATCTTTCAAGGGTGTAGAAGTAGTCACTGATTGGGTGAAAGGCGAAGCACATGCATTCAAGTTTTCACGAGATGATTCACTGCCCTGCACTCCAATGGCTGCACAGACGATGATCGATAAGGAAAAGGTGGCATTCAGCGACGAAATGGAAATTTCAACTTTCCATTTTAGCCAACAATTTATCAGAAACTTGAAGGAACGAGCCAGGGCTTCGACTTCGTTTGTGGCAATTGCCTCGCATTTTTGGAGATGCATGATGAAAGCTCGAGAAGTTCCCGAGAAAGAGCTGGTTGATTTTACTGTGATTGCTGACTGTAGAGACCGACTTAAACCACCCTTACCTCCAACTTATTTTGGGAACTGCTTGTGTATAGGTATCGCCAGGACTACGGCCAAGCAACTGTTGGAGCATGATATCTGCTTCGCTGCTAGTCTGATACAAGAAGCCATCAACTCCTGCATCACGGAGGAAAACATAAATAACTGCATAGAGTTGCTTGAATCTCTGCTTGGTAGTGGCAAAGGCAGTCTACCAAATGTATTAAGTCGCTACTATGTTGACTTAATAGGTTCCCCCAAGTTGCCTGTTTACGAGATAGACTATGGATGGGGAAAGCCATTGAACGTGCAGCTTGCATCCATGGATGCAATTGGAGGGATGATAGTGTTTCCCGGAAGAGATGAGGAAGGGAGTATGGATGTCACCACCCGCCTTCCTCGCCATCACATGGAAACCCTAAAACAGATCGTCGAAATCATCCCTAATTGAATCTCTACAATGCCATTTGTGTGGTGTGCGTTTCCCTCTCATCACTATGATTTCAGTTTCTGTATGTGATAATAGTCCGTGTTTCTGTATGTGATAATAGTCTGTGCTTCTCTGAACTCAGTGGCTTTCCATCCCTAATTGAATTTCTACAATGTCATTTCCGTGTGCCGAACTGCATTGAATTGGACTGACATGGGCTAGGTCAAAAAATTGATCCCTCTCATGTTATGTCATGGAATTCCAGAATATTCTGGAAATCCGCAATGGCAATTGATCCCTATTTCTGTGGTGTGCATTAGGGATGCCCATTTGTGTCTGTTTTCCTCTCATCACAATGGTGTCATAATAGTCTGTGTTATTTTTAACTGAGTGGCTTTCTTATGTATTTCTAAATATTTCTGGAACTTATAATTGAGATAAATTTAACTTTTACAGATTTTTGGAGTTTGCCATCGGTTATTTATATAGATAAGTTCAGCATATGCAGACTAATTAAAGCATTCTAACCAGCTTTTCATCATTTTATGTTATATTTCCTTTCTTAAATTGATTTGATTTAATTTCAATAGTTAATAGTTTCATTTCACAGTGAAATAAAAAATTTAAAATGCTTTAATTTAATAAGGCTACAATTTCTTCTGGAAAATTATAGAAAATTTAGCAGTATTTGAAAACATTGAGGCAAAAATTCATGCTTCAGAATTTTGAGTGTCCAGAGACTTTTCATAGTGTTTTCTAATATAAAAAACAATTCAAATATTTCCAAAATTGGATTTCTGAATTTCGCTATGAAGATCAAGATGAAATTGCAACCTCTGTACACAACGCCTTTAAAAATATAAAGTATCCGTACAACACAGTCGTAAAACGTTTGAAATTTTCTAAATGACGTGAAGAAATATACGGCAAACCATTATCCCGTAGGAGGCTTTGTTGCATGTTGTAAAGTTTATATACAAAAAATTTATATACGAAATCTGTGATTGATTACCGTTTCTAATCTGGTGCACTAAGCAGCCGGGCATATCTGCATGGAGTGTTCCCACGTATAGTTGGGACGTTAATGTATGATCACATTGCTGTAAGGTTTTAATATAATGTACTCTGATTTAAAATTTAAAATATTTACACAGTTTATAGTTTTATTTAAGGTTTGTTATGTTGGTTTTCAAGCCACTGTGGGAGTTATTTGTACCTTCATGTTCCGGATTATCCACAGTTTCCAGTTTAGTCTGTCGACGTTTCGAACCCCAATTTATCAATTTATATATTATAGTGGAGGATTTGAATTTCAAGTAAAAAGTGTAACAATGTTTTCATGATTGTTACTATTTTACTTGATCCAATTTATATATTTTATTTATTGAAATTAGAATTAATTTATATAATATAAAATAATATAAAAATAAAAAATTATATATTATTAAATTTTAAAATTAATTAAAATTATTTATTTTTTATTTAAAATTATTTTTAAAATCTACATAACCAAACAAATTAAAATAAAAAAATCTTCATGTATGATTAATGAAATAACCGTGGTTGAAAGAATGAATTTATTCAATTATATCCTTATAGTATTATTGAATAAATCTATCTTTTCAACCACGGTTATTTCATTAATCATACATGAAGATTTCTTTCCACTACGGTTATATCATTAATCATATCGTTGTAATATTATTTAAAATTTATTATCTGTGTTTTTATATTTAAAAAGTTATTAATTTATACTTCAAAAAGTTATTAATTTATACTTCAAAATTATTATCTGTGTTTTTATATTTAAAAAGTTATTAATTTATAGCTCAAAAATATTATTTTTTTATATTAAAACAAAATTTGGTTGAGCTTTTTAATTGCAGGATTATTCTGTTGGCACAAGTTAGTTACTTGTATATGATATTTATAAGATAAGGTAAATTTTATGTAAGTAGAGAAATAATATTAGATTAATATGGAAGGATAATTTTGAATAATTTTATAAAAGAAAAATAGGTTTTGATATAGAAAATTAAATGTAGAAAATTAAACTAGTTTTTAAATATTATTTAAAAAAAATCATATAAATTAAATAGTTGGTGGTGATGATGATGATGATGGTTAACGTCCATTGAGACCAAACTTTGGTCTATCGGACCTAAAAAACAAATTATTTAGTTTGATTTAAGGTTTTATTCCTATGCTCAAAAAGCTTGGAGAGAAGCCTCCCGAGCTCACTATAATTTTGACATCGAAGAAGGCTAGGAAGGTCATTAACACAACGGAAACATTAATCTTTCATAAACACATTATCATTATTTACACAAGTGCACAGCGGAATCAGAGCCTGTATTCCATGGGCTTTGGTGATTCAGAATTGAAGGAGAAATCTGAAATGTGATTCAGGTTTGGAGGTGATTTCAGTTGAAGTTTCAGGTTTGAAGACAATGACTATTGGAGGTGAAGCGAGTAACGATTACTTGCCAAACAGATGAGGGCAGTCAAAGGAGCACTTTAAAGGCTGAAAACCATGGGTGATTATTGGAAAGAAGAACCGTAGAAATGTTATGAACCTATTTTTCAAGTGTGTGAACCTTTGATGCAAATAAGGAGCAGCATGGTAGATTTGCAGGAAGACTTGAATAATCTTTATGTGGAGACGGATGAGCTCAAGACACTTGATGAGGAAATCCAACGAGATGGTCTTAGACTCCAAGAACTCTTGGATGAAAGAGTTTGATTGAGGGAGAAAAGCGCCATGGCAGAGATTGAAGTCAAGCAACTTGAGTATGCTATAAAAAGGGACTTTCTTGATAGAAAGGTCGTTGTGATAGAGTAGGATGAGCTTGATTACATTAACAGACTTGGGGACTACCACCGAGACAATCAGATGGATGTTCGTTGGCTTAGTTCACTACGGATAGAAGGAGTCAATAGACACTTGGTTGGTGCACTTAAGTAGGAAGCGACGGAGGGGAAGCTTGAAGGAAATCAAGCTAGACTAGGATTGAGTTGCTTAGAGGAGCCAAGTAAGGAAGTGAAGTACCTTAGGAAGGAAGTCAGGTCGAAGCATAAGACGATAAACTCTTTTGAGGTTGAATTGCTGAAAAATATTGCTAGTGTAAGGCGCAAGATCAAGCCAAAGGAAGATGGTGATTACTTGAAGTTGAGTTTTGTGCAGGTGATCATATGTGGCAAAAGGTTTGCAGCTTTGGTGGACACGCGAGCTACTCATAGTTTCCTGAGTAGGAAAGCAGCAAAGTATTTTGGAAGAAAGCTAAAATGGGAAGAGAGTGGAGTGCTTTCAAAGAAATCAAATCTACCATGAAAGTTGTTACTAGTGTGATGGAGAACACTCAGGTGAGAGTGGGCTCTTGGTTTGGAAAGTTGGACTTGAGGATCGTGGACTTGGATGATCATTCTATGCCGCTGGGGCAAGATTTTCTGAAGCTTTCACAAGGCATATCGATGGCGGACCGGGACATTCTCTTGATCACAGCTGAAGAAAGAACCATGTTGGTTCCGATGAATAGGAGTTGCTTGGGATATAGACCAAGGATGGCTTCTATGAATTTGTATCCCAAAGAACCGAATGTGATGTGGATGTGGAGCAAAGAGGACTTGGGAGTATGACTCAAACAACGAAGGAAGAGGAGTTAGTTGACTTTGTTGTAAGAGTGAAGAAGAAGGATGGAAGTGGAAGATCAAATTCACGAATCTTGGAACACTTGGCAGGAGCATCTTCTACCAAATATCTTCACGATGGAGCTACAGATGAAGGAAGTTCAAATACTTCTTCAATGACAATGGTCGGGGAGGATTATGCAGGTAGGGATCCGACTGGCATAGTGGAGTTTTACAGATATGCCATGGGCATATATGACTTTCAGTTGACGGAAGACAAGCTTGGGAAGCTTGGCTGTACATGTGAGGAGGTTGAGGTTGTGCATAGATATTTGAGAACGCATCATCAATCTGATAAATGGGTGGATGAGAGTTAGGGAGGAAACTTACTGGCCCTCCTTTCTTGATAGAAAACTTTGGAGAAAGGTTGGTGCAGGGACCTTGTTGGAAGGTGCTACACCACCTTGACAAGGGGCCTTGGAGGAGGCTTCTTTATGTTGACAGATGAATGATGCAGGAATGAATGCGACTGCGTAGCAGCACATTGGCATTAGCATCATGGACAACATGTTGCAAATGGGATGGGTATACCATGGACCTGAACATGGATTATTTGGACAAATTCTTGATTGAGTTTGAGATTGTGACAGGATGTTGAAGAAACAACTGACAGTGGCATGGAGAAGGTACATTCTCATGGGTTGAGCATCATGGTTGGATTAGCTACCCAACTAGTTCGATAACATGGGGGCATGCAATGCGCCAAGTTTGTGTCAGATAGATGTCTTGGTTTCAACTAAGATGTTGTGTTGGCTGGAGTATTATGCAGAAGTTCACATGACGAAACGACGCATGGTGAAGACGGTCGTATTACATATGTTGCAGGGATTGTTGCAATATATGGACTAGTTGAAGTCATGGATCAAGAAGGTTGTTGTTCATGGAGGACATAGACTGATGGTTTATGTGACATCGGAGTGAAGACAGGCAGTATGAGCATCTTGGATGTTGGAGTTGGTAGCACATTACGATAGTGGTTGATTGGCAGTCTTGGAGACAGATAGTTGTTGGGATGAAGGTTTGTCGAGGATGACAAAGGCTTGGAGTGGCGGAGGATGTAATGCCCCCGAGTTGGAATCTCATGGCGATGGGTGCACGATGGGCGAGGGCGGCGAGCTGGCACACTCGCACGGTGCGATGAGTCGGTTAACCAAAGGAGAAACATGAAGTCGTTCAATGGAAAAAACGACTAAGTGTTGAAGGTTTCGGTGGTGGACTTATATGGCAGGGCGGTCCCGGTTGTGGGCACCCCCGCCATGGTCGGCATGAAGAAGTTAGCCAAAATGCCAAATGGTGGGTCGGTTGGACCATGGGCCGATGTCCCCCCACACATGGCGAGTTGGTATAAGTAAGTGTGGGCGAAGTGATGGAAGGGCATTCGAAAATCATCAAGGCGAATCTTCTAAGGAGATGTGAGCTAGAGAGGCGAGCTCCTTGGTGCATGAATTAGAAGGTGAGGTGCAGGCAGTGGTCTAGGTCGTAGCTCTTAACCACCAAAAAGGTAGTGTTCGGTGGGGTGACCGCAGATAGGCAGGCCGCATAACGTAGCGACATGGACAGTTGGACGAACTAAGTTGAATGGTTGAAGGCATGGAACGAGCGTCAGTTGGACGGGCACACACGGAGGTGTTAGGTAGACTGCGAGCAGACCTAAATGAGGATGCTAGTTGGTGAGTCAGGCAGGTGTGTGAATTCGTGCCGAACGAGCGAGTCGGGCAAGCACGCCCGTGTACGACCAAACAATGGTGAGTTTGGGTGAACGTGCAGGTGGTTGATGAGTTGACGAAGTCCGGGTGAACGCCGGTTGGCGAAGTCGTGTGGACGTACGATGACTCTTGCCGAACGGGTAAGTCGGGTGGAGCGTGCCCGTGCATGACGAAATGACAACGGAGGGCAAGCTCAGGTGGAATGCGTTGGCGAGTCGAACAAACAGGTGAGTTTGGTGGAATGCGCCCGGGTAGGGTGAAACGATGCAACGGTGAACGAAGTGGCATTGGGTGGGCAACACGATAGGCGGGCGAGCTAAACAACAAGTTCGGTGAGTGGGCAAGCCGAACGGTGGGCGTGTGCGATGAACAACACGACGAGCTGGGCACCGGTGAATGAAGGTTGGGGGAGGCCTTCCGAGGGGCGCCTCCGCCTAGTGAAAAGGCGAAGCTGCACAGTGGTGCAACCTTGTTGTAAAATTTACAGGCTGAGTGTAAATTTGTAAAAATTGAAGTATTATCATTATTTCAGGCAGACTCATATTTACAGGGAGTTGCCCCTCCCAAGTTATATCCATTGCATACTTTTGTTAAATGATGATAATGTGTTTATGAAAGATTAATGTTTCCACTGTGTTAATGAAAGTTGTACTTAGCTGATCGAAAAATAAACTAAGCATAGGAGTAGGCATAGTCCATGATTGCAAGTATTGTTAAAAAGAAAGTGGTCGGTGATGTTACAACACCAATCGTGTAGTTGAAAGATCACCGCCAGGGTAGGGGTGTGAATGTGAATAAACATTTCTATAATAACCATCAAAACATTTAAAACATTGGTGCATGATATATCTTAGGTTGTCAAAAACTTTAAAAAACATAAAAATGAATCAAATTCTAAAATTCTAAAAATTATTATTATTAATAATTAAAATGTTTACCATTCACATATGTAGAAAAACATGTAATAAGAAAAAAACATAACAAAATAATGATAAACAATAAAAATTCAATGATACTTGTGGATATGACAATTTTGTATTTAATTTATTTAAATTAAAAAGTAAAAATAGCATAACTACCTTTGGGATAAATCTGAACCCTTTATCTTGACTACAACTATAATTTAATAGTCTTTGTTACAATACCATGGACTAGCTTATCAATACTAGATGCCCAAAAATCCATAACTAGTTTCATATGACAATTGTTCAAATGACATTTTTTTAATTAATGAATTCAATCAAAAAAGAAAAAGGGCATAACTACTTGTGTATATTATTAAGAATATTCTAGAATATTTTATGGAGGTTAAACCTCTACCATCCACCTATAATAATTATAGATAATTAAATTAAAATTCTTGAAGCCCAATTCCAAAATAGACATACATATCCATGTAAATAGTCCATGGAGGCTAAATCCCTACCATCCACCTAATGTTATGAGGGTTTGATCATTAAGTATAGGTCTTGCAACCCTCGAGAGGAAACCAAATCCTTTAGCCTAAGTGAAGCTTCTAGTCATTTGGAGCTAATAACGACACCTTAAATCACCACAAATGATGTCTTGAGGCCATGCTTTCCCTTTAAATAGCATAAGGATCCAAATAAACATTTTTGAGCACTATGTATCGTCTTAGGTTCCTAAACAAAGTTAGGGAAGGAAATGTGAACCCTAGGCCCTAAAGAAATATTGTAGCCATTCTATGTCAAGAATAATAAATTGAATACGAGGATGGTGTGACTATCAAGGGGGAGGGTGTGGAGCAGGTTTCCACTATCCCACCTGGCGCATTGGCTGAGGGGCATGGCAACATGCCCCTAGAGAGATTGATGCAATATGTGCGAGAACATTATTACCCACCAGCTTTAATGGTGAGACAATATCATTCTTTTAAGAGAAAAAGAGGTGAGGCTCGTGTGAAGAGTAAGCGACAATGGTTAAAAACCATGCAAGCTCATCGATGGACACTTATAGAGAAGAAAGTTGTTAAGGATGGTAGTTAGACCTTGGTGAAACAATGAAATGACGAAGTAATTTGGAGCAAAGGATGCCTGAATGAGGGGTGGAATTCTATGTGGTTGGACAAAGTCATGGAGTTTGAGGCCCAATTAGCTTTGTGAGGTAGTATTGCTCAAGCTAGGATTCAAGATGCCCGAAGTATCTTGGAAAAAGGTAATTTTTCTTGCTATTCTTGTTTTGGTAATTTTTCTATATCTTGGTGCAAGGTTGAAGCCTAGGTGGGGAATTGGGTCTTGTCTAGTGTAAGAAATATACACATCTTATTCTTTGGTTAGCTTATTTGGTTTTTTCATTTCCTATCTTGGGGGATTTAGAGAAGTAAGATGTGCTTCTATTCATGATCAATGAGGATGATTTGCATAGAGAATGTGAGTAGAATGAATGGTTGCCTCTGTTAGGGGAAAGACTTGGCTCTCTATGTCTAATTTTATCTATTTCTTGGTGGGGGGTAGTTTGGCACTAGTATTGGGTTGTTAATTCTTGTACTGGAGTCTTTGGGTTTCCTAAGAGTGTGGAGTCATGTTCTTTGAGATATCCCAAGAGTTCTATTGAGGTGGTTAGATGTTGGAAGAGGGGTACATGTTCATCCATAGGCCAGTGGAGGGTGTGGCTCTAGTTGCAAAAGGATCTTTCTTTTCTTGAGTTGTTATCCAACTCAAGGTTGTTGAACCTAGGTCAGTTCCACTCTATGTTCTAGAAGTTAGTGCATGGCCATAGGTTGACCTTTCTAGTTGGGACAAGTACATGCTCTATAATTTGACAATGAATGTTCTTCAACGTTGTTGTGAGTGA
Source organism: Pinus taeda (assembly GCA_000404065.3). Taxonomy (NCBI): domain Eukaryota; kingdom Viridiplantae; phylum Streptophyta; class Pinopsida; order Pinales; family Pinaceae; genus Pinus; species Pinus taeda. The sequence continues at coordinate 17,328 of APFE030401546.1, read as the reverse complement.
GGTATATTTATGTTGCAAATTTAGCCTAATTATTGTTTCATATGGTGAATTGTTAACGTTGATAAGTAGAAGGGTGGCATTGGCTATATGCATAGGATTCTGGTGGAAGAATAAAGGTGTGCAATATGGTACTTTTGTATCTTCATGTCCACAATGGTTGGCTATATTTTTCATAGAAGTGAGCAAAGCCCAGGTAGGTGTTAACGAGCTAGAACGAACAACCAACAGTAGGGGGTATCCCTAGTGTGAAATCCAAATTAGGCCTAACATTGTTTGTGATAGGAGCCCCATCTAGTATGTGGGTCTGACTGCCACCATGATAGTTTGACTCTTGGTTGTCGATTGATGAGAGGTATTAGAGTGAAAGCAAGTGTAAAATTCTAGAAAATGGGGATGGAATTAACCCAAGATTGATAGCTTGTGGAACATGACACAAGAATATAATAAAAAAATTAACAAGGAGTATATCTCGAGAAGGTGCCAATTGGCTAAAACTATATAGATATACACAAATGATAATGTACTAGAATTTATTGAAAATTAGTTCACTATAAATTACTAGTATAGTGTGGAATGAGAAGGCAAAGATTTAAAGCGAACTGTAACAGCCCCGATTTATATTTCCATGTAAAAAGCAAAAAATCAACCAAGATCATGGGACACATACTCCAAAATTAATGGGGGAGGGGGGACATCACATCAGCGGTCACTTGTGGTTAATTAATGACCATGGAAATTGGCATTGGAATTGGCAAAGGAAAAAGGCAATAAATGACAATTTAATATCAGGAATAAAGGAAAATACGAGAAAAGGAAGATGAAGAGATAAGAATATGCATGCAAGGGAAAGTAAAGAGAAAATTAAAGAAAATTAAGGAAAAGAGGAAAAGGAAAGGAAGAGACACAAAAAATCAATGATAAAAAGGCACTTAAGAAATAATTTACGACTTTTGCTCAACCTTTGATCAATTTCAGAAATTGAACTCTAAGAGGAGAGGGAGAGAACTTGGAAACAAGCAAGCAAAGGACAAGAAAATGAAATCAAGGGAGTGCAAGAGGATGTTTGGACAACTGGAAGTAAGGGCATAAATAGTTGTGGAATTGCAGGTAATAGTGTGCATGTGTGATATGGCATGCAAGGATTCGATGCATGGTGCATGTGTTGGTTTATTCTTTATGTTTGTTTTCATTAGCATGGGATTTTTTTGTATTGATAGTGTTTTCAACTTTTCCTTACCATTTACTAGATAACCATGATGTAGTGATTTCCTTGTTTGGTTAATCTTTGGATGGTTGGTAGATTTCGGATCCTAGTTGAGGTGGTCTCAGGAAAATTCCCAAGCGTCAAGGGTAGATATGGCCTTTCTCCTGGAACTCTTGACAGGTGGGTAGAGACAGAAAAATTCCTCTGGGTATGGTGAAGAAATTCTGAGGCATCCAAGCTTGTTTGGTATTGGTGATTTCTCGACTAGTTTAGGTGAAATCACCGTGGTGGAGGGTTGAGGTGGTTTAACTTCTAGAAGTTATGGTTGGTTTTGTTTTGGTTATACTATGTGATCCCACATGCATGCTTGGAATATGACATAGGGTGATTGGCTGAAAGAGAGATTCAATTCATCCCAATATATGGTCGAGTGGTACATGGAAGTCTATAACTTGGTTAATACTAAGCATATGTTAATATGTGTTATTTTTTATTGATGATAAATGAGCATAAGTGATGATTTAATGTTGTTTATATGATAGGTTTGTGATGGCTTCATTCTGGTTAAATGTTGGTTACATGCATGGTATATTTCTTATTATATGATGTTCTCTTGATATATATCTCATTCATGGTTTGATGGCTCATGGATGATTCATATGAACACATGTGATAATTTGTGTTTTAGTGAAAATAGTGTTAGAGTGCAGCAAGCCTTCTTGATGAATATCCGATGAACTAATCAAAATAGTGAACAAACTACGCATTCATGACCTACAGGTACAATAGTAACAAAGTGTTTGTCTAAATGTTTCTCATGTGTTTGGAAAGTTTGGGTAAGCTAGACCCCACTTCCGCAACTAAATCTTGGAAGTTGGCTCATGCATAGTAACTCTCAACTCATGTTTACCCTCATAAGTATGTTAAAGTGGTTAAATTTAGGGTGGGGTGCTACACGAACATATATTTTATAAGCCATCAATTAGTCCATAAACATATACCCAATATGTAAGCACACATGCATCCATAGTACAAGTACTAGAAAACCATTACACATACCATAAAAATGCATGGGAATCAATGCAAAGAGTGAATAACTTCTCATAAACAGTGTTTCAAATTCAAGTACATTCGTAGAGGGTCCATCAAAATATAGTAGTGAATGTAGGCCACTCTTATCATATCCTAGACAAAAACCCTAGCCTCACCAACACTTAGCCTAAAAAGCTTCCTAGAACAGAATGCTTTCAGCTCCCCAAGCACAAAAAAGCTCTCTAATTGCTAGCCTAGCTCAAGTGGTAAAAATCCCTTTTCAATGAGGTATGAGGGTGCATTTATAGAAATGGGGAGTGACATTTCACCTTCCTTTTAACCATTCAATGACTCATGACTTTTCAAATTCCCTGGGACCCATTCAACTTCCTCATGACCCTCAATGTTCTTATTGACCTTTTCCATGATTTTGATATTTGTCATTATTATGACAAAATAAAACAATATATTACAATATAACAATAGGAAATGCAATGATAATTGATATAGATGTTGCACTTTAAGAGGTTTATTTATGTCTTCAACCCATTCTTGGGAGACCTTGTTGCTGAGTTGACTATCCAATAGTTCCACCGATTGAGATCATGGATTCATAAAGTGTTTAGATGTAAATTACCAACAAATGATCCACAATCTAAATCATGCAAACATACGAACAGTAATTAGGATGCAAGATGAACATTCTTTACATAATAAAATACTAAATTATTACGTAAATAGAATTTATAAATAATAATAAGTGTTGAAAGATTGGTAGGAATTCACAACCCTGAAATATTGATTTTATTTTGATATCAAGGTTGATCAATTAATTTCGTTCTTATGTCGCCTATGCTTCAATGTAACCTTCATCCTTTTGTCTTATTTTGTACATTCTTCTACCTCTTTAACAATTATGTAATTTTCGTCTTGGCTCAATCTTGCTTTGTGGTTTTAGGGTGATGTTCTCATATTTTCTAGCCCTTTTCTTTAATCATTTAAGATACCATTGGCATCCATTTCAAAAGTGATTTTAATTTATGAAACTCCCCTTAGAGATAGAGGCATTCCATAAAGGTCAAACATCCCAAGTTCTCTACACTTTTTCATTAAACTACATTCACCTTCAATACCCTTTCCTTGTGCTTTTATTTTACGCCCATCGCAAGTGACAAGGCTCTATGTTTCCAAAATTATCTGCAACTTTGTGTGCCTATAATATAGTTTATGCCCATCGCAAGTGACATGGCTCTATGTTTCCAAAATTATCTGCAACTTTGCGTGGCTATAATCCCTCTGTATATGCATCAATTTAGGGATTTGTCTTAATACCCCTTTCAAAACAGTGTGTATTATATTGGTCACGTGGATTACTACTCTAGCCATTCTAGAAGACGTGACACATATTCTTTAACCAATTTTGTGAGTGTTAAACTCGTTTGCACCCTTTTTAGTGCTCATTGCACTAATTATTGATGTGTTGTACTAGTTGAAGTCGGACTGAGATGCCTAATAAAACTATAATATTGTGTTAAAACTTTCTCATTAGGTGCCTTGTTGGAATATGAATCATCATGGTATAACTTGCAGTTTGATTATGCGACAATGTGATGTTATTATCATCTGTGATTGCGTTTAATTGGAGGAAAACATTCTAGCAGGGGGAGGGGTGAAACTTGTTGCTCTACATTATTCCAATGGTATTGTGCTTTTGTTGCGTGATCATATTTTAGTGATACATGGTTTTGCTTCTATCCTTATGATCAACAATTATGACTTTGGCTCCTTTTAATAGTATGTGCAGAATCCTATAATTAATGCCTTCGACTAATCCCCTTCTTAACTTACATGTATATAATAACATCTTTATCACATCATAAGCATTTTTCATGGTCTCCATAATAGGTTTTTTAGACAATGTTTCTATTGCATCACATCTACAATCCCCTCGTGGTGTGTTATTGTAACCCTTCATCGCATGCATAATTTTTCATTGCAACACTTTCACATAGCCTGGCTTTATGATTGTATTCATATCATTCTCTTATCACACATAATTTTCCATTGCATGCATTTATGGTTCCTTATAGAATTATTTAATATAATATCCATAACGTGTATTTTGACATTGAAAAATTGTGGCCTTTAACATAACTTCATTGTAGAATTGAGGCTTCTGTGATCCATTATATTTGTAAAAAGAGCTTCTGCGTAAATCACATAAAAAGATCATTGTCGACGCGTTTCGAACCAACCAGTGTGGTTCATCATCAGGACAAGTTGAAGAAACAGATCTGGCCTAGCAAGTTAAATAGACTGAGCAGAGACTCCAACAGCTACATAACAGCTATATTTGACTCTAGGACCTAGGCTATAATTATATTAATAAATTTAATCTAATTATTATTTTTAAGTTAATAATATAATATTTTAATTACAGGAGCGGATATTATTTATTTGTTTAAATAAATTAATGGTTATTTAAAAAATTTTACTATTTAATTAATATTTATGAATTAATAATTTAAGTTGTATATATTAATAAATCTAATCCTATTATTATTTATAATACTTAGATAATATTATTATATTACTAGAGATAAGAGAATTTAGGAAAAAATGAATATTATCAAAAAAAATATATTTGTTTAAATAACATAATATTAATGGTTATTTAAAAGTTACTTATAAATTATTATTGCTTGAAATCCTTCTTTAGAATGAATAATTTAAGTTATATAAGTAATTTTGTATTCTACTTAAGCTATTATTATATATGTTTTATTTAAAAATTATTAAAATTTAATTTGATTCAAGATATACTATCTATCTATATAAGCTATCATTATGCCACTTAGTTTTCAAATAAAATAGAAATAAGACTAGATCTAATAATACATCATAATTTAGATATACGAATCATACTAACCTAAGGAATAAAATAATAAATTACTAAAACCGGAGAAGGACCTTTGGAGTCTCTGCTCAGTCTATTTAACTTGCTAGGCCAGATCTGTTTCTTCAACTTGTCCTGACGATGAACCACACTGGTTGGTTCGAAACGCGTCGACAATGATCTTTTTATGTGATTTACGCAGAAGCTCTTTTTACAAATATAATGGATCACAGAACCCTCAATTCTACAATTGTTACCCTGCACGGTATAGCCATTGCATCTAAAGTTCACCATTTTGAACGGGCACGCTTGCAGGTCTCGAAGTTGAAAACAGATCTAGCTTTTTTGAAAAGATGCAGAGACTCCTTAGTTATCCCGGTCTTCGCTCGAATCAGTCACCGTCTTCACACTCCTGCTAATCATGGAGTGTTCGTAAAAGCCAGTCTTGGGCTTTTGAGGTCCGAAATTAAGAGGGTTAGAAAAAGCCTAGATCATCTCTCTCAAAAACTTCTGCAGTTACACTTGGAACTTTCGAACCTGTTCTCTCCCTCTCTCTGGGCCAGAATAGATGCATGCTCTGCATTAAAATCGGTGCGTTTGGAAGAGATCAGGGGGCGTAAGCAGGCTTCGAAGTATCAGGTCTTAGCTCAGAAGTCTTCGAAGGAGGATTCGGCAGCTGATGGTTCCCTTAGCCGTATTTCTGGTTCTCAGAAGTCGGCCCTCCATTCTTGGGTTTCGTCCATCAATCAAGATGTCTCTATAGAACGCTGCGTAGTCTCTGCGTCCGGTCAGCCAAGATTCAAATGCAGACCACCCTCATCTTCTTTGGACCTCACGGATCCATCGGGTAGCTCTAGCTCAGGGCATCCCCCTGGCGCCTGGGAGCAATCTGCTAGCAATTATTTTATCCGTTCAGACCTGCCGCGTCCAGTCTCTGATGAGGCAGACAATCGATGTCCGAGGTTTGCGGAGGCCTGGGGAGAGCCGTCTCATCTCATTGATAAAGATGGAGCTTCCACTGCTCCCTCGCGAAGCAGAGGTGTATCTCATAACAACGGGAGCAGATCCCATCTGCGGAACCTCCTGGTAAGCAATGGATCTGTTGCTGGTCTTGAGGGGTGTTTGGCTCGTAGGCTTAGTCTCGGGGGCGCAGAAAGCATGGATGGTGAAAGCATGGATGGTAACAGCTCGAGCGTAGACGAGTCTTCTTCCTCGCCGGCAAGGTCGCATTTCAGCTCTCAGAGCCCGAAGATGCATGTCAAAGGTGCGCCCTCTGGATCTATGTCACCCGCGGCAGCCATTATGATTACAGGGAATGATACCTCAAGCCGAGTGTCCAAAGAGCGTTATCAATCGCCCTGTCGCGGAGCTCCTGCAGACGGTTCATTTCTTGCCCGCGAGGAAGGACAGTTTTCGTATGGTGGGAGCAGCGACAGCAAATTAGATAGCTCTGAGCTGGCAGCGAAGGTAAGTCGTTGTTGCTTATCTGGTACAATCCATAATCCTCTCGATAGTGGTTATAACCGTATAGAGGCTCATATTGGTTTAGGTAGTAAGTTAGGTAACGGCAATTTCAATGATTTAGGTAAATTTAATGATGATATTAACAAGGAGGGCGAGGGGATAAATCCCGCATTCATCAACCGGTTGGACAGTAGTCGTAATAACGGCGTCTCCATAAGGGTTGGTCAAGATCATAATTTACGTAATCATTTAAATGCCAATATAAAAATCAATAATATCGATAGCAAGATCAGCAATAATAAGAGCAATAATAACAACGATTTAAATATGGATATTAACAGCAATAATAAGAGCAGCAATAACATCGATTTAAATATGGATATTATTATAAAAGGCTTATATAATGATAAGAATAATATTACTAATAAGATCAATTCATATATTAATAAAAACGGGAATAAGAATAAGAATAGTATTGATAATCTATATAATACCTATAATAATAGTATTTATAATAATAAAGTTAATAATTCACAAGATTCTAAGAATAATAAAGAGTCATACAAAAACATTAATAAAGGGATGGATAAAGATAATAAGACTCTTAATAATAATGAGTCTAATAATAATTATAAGAATAAAGTTAATAATTCTCATAATACTAAGAATAATAATGAGTCATACAATAAAGAGATAGATAATGATAATAAGGTTCCTAATAATAATGAATCTGACAACAACATTAATAATGAGATGGATAATGATAATAGGATTCCTAGTAATAGCATTAATAATCTTAGTATTAACGAGGATAATGTAGGCGATTCTAATATGAGTATGGTATGTCCGGATGGCAATGAGGATCCTGATAGTATTAATGGGCATGAGAACCTCAGCAAAAAGGTCTCTCCTCCCTCGTCTTCGCGGAATAGTAAGGTTGTTAACCTTTCAAGCTATTCCTTCTCCCCATCCATCTTTGGTCTTTTAAGCAAGGGCTTAAACTTTGCCCTTGCCCCTAGAAAAATCCCTGTAGATGACATTATTTGTGACGTTGAGCACGGAATTAGGGATCTGCCTGATAATATTAAGGACACCATCAGGCAAGATTGTGCTGTGGTCCTTAGGAAGGCTAAACCTCCTCGAAGGAACCTCTGTAAAGAGGAGTTCGATGCCTTAAAGTCCTTAAATCAGAATGAAGATATTGTGGTCCTTAAAGCAGACAAAGGAGGGGCTACGGTCATCCTCAACAAGGATGACTACCGTAAGAAGATGTTAGATCATCTTCACAACATTGGCAGTTACAAAAAACTTGCCAAGGACCCTCTGAAGAAGCTCTCTAAGACAGTGGCTCATGCTATCAAGTCCAGCAGCTCGGTGGGTGCCCTGTCTCGTAAGCTCATTGAGAGCAATCCCATCACTCCTAGAATTTATGGGGTGCCTAAAATTCACAAGGAAGGGGTCCCTCTGAGGCCCATTGTCAACACCATCGAGGGTCCAACCTACCTTCTAGCCAAGTTTCTGGCTCTTAAGCTGAAGCCCCTTATTGGCCGCACTGAGTCCTTTGTGAAGGACTCTACATCCTTCTTCATGGATCTCAAGGATATTGGGCTGGACCCTGAGGACATTCTTGTCAGCTTTGATGTGGTCTCCTTGTACACGTGCATTCCTATTAAAGAGGCCATGGAAGTGATATATCACCTTACAGATCCGGACACCGCGCATCTGGTTGAGGTATGTCTCACTTCCACATTCTTCTGTTTCGAAGGGGAGTTCTTCGAGTAGACCTGTGGTGTTACCATGGGTTCCCCCCTCTCCCCGATCATGGAGAATCTTTTTATGGAAGATTTTGAAGCCAAGGCTCTTGCCTCGGCCCATCTCCTTCCTAAGCTGTGGAAAAGATATGTAGATGACACTAATGTCATCTGGCCCCATGGCCATGAGGAGCTGGATTGTTTCCTAGATCACCTCAACAGCAAGTCCTCAGTTATTAAGTTCACCATGGAAAAGGAAGTCAATGGTAGCCTCCCTTTCCTGGATATTCTTATTTCTAGGAAGAAGGACGACTCTCTCTCCCACACAGTGTTCTGTAAGAAGACGCACACAGAGCAGTATCTTCACGCTGATTCCCATCATTTCCCTGCTCAGAAGATGGGTGTTCTTAACACCTTGGCTACGCGTGCCCTCAGGATTTCGGATAATGAAAACCTGGATAGAGAGAGAACTCGCCTCCTTGATGTCTTTGTGTATAACAGATATAGTAGGCACCTTGGTCGGAAGGCTTTCCTTACAGCTTCCAAAAATGCATTTATTAAGAAAGAGCATAAGGAGCGCCATCCAGGTGTCCATCTACCATATATCCAAGGGACCACTGATAGGATTGCTCGGATCCTTAGAAAGTTTGATACTCCCTCAACCTTCAGGCCCCTCAAAACCATTCGTAATTCCCTTCGGTCGGTGAAGGATCCTGTTAACCCCAAAGACATGAAGGGAGTTTATTTGATTCCTTGCTCTTGTGGGACACCCTATATAGGGGAAACAGGGCGCTCCATCCACCAAAGAATTTGCGAACATGCAGCGGACCTGAGGCATGGAAGAACAAAGTCCTCAACTTTAGCTGAGCATGCAGACAAGACTAAGCATCATGTCTGCATAGAGGAGGCCAAAGTCATTGCGAGGGTAGATCGATTCCATCATCGCAAGTTAAGGGAAGCCATTGAAATTGAGCGTAGACCCATCAATCTCAACAGAGATGATGGATGGAAGGTAAGTAGAAGTTGGATCCCTGCCCTGTCATCTTAGGGTTTCTTCCTCCCCCCCTCCGCCCCTCTGGTCATCCTAGGTGCTTTCTTTGTGGGTGTTTAGTTTAGTCGTTTTGAGTATATATATTGTTGGCATCGTTGTGTTCTTCTCTATTTTTTGGATTCCTCAAGTTTCTGTTTAGGTCTATTATCATTTTAGGTATTAATCTAAATTATTTTTATGTAGACTTTATCACTGATAAAGGTCCTTCTCCGGTTTTAGTAATTTATTATTTTATTCCTTAGGTTAGTATGATTCGTATATCTAAATTATGATGTATTATTAGATCTAGTCTTATTTCTATTTTATTTGAAAACTAAGTGGCATAATGATAGCTTATATAGTTAGATAGTATATCTTGAATCAAATTAAATTTTAATAATTTTTAAATAAAACATATATAATAATAGCTTAAGTCGAATACAAAATTACTCATTCTAAAGAAGTATTTCAAGCAATAATAATTTATAAGTAACTTTTAAATAACCATTAATATTATGTTATTTAAACAAATAAATCTTTTTTTTTTTTTATAATATCATTTTTCCTAAACTTCTCTTATCTCTAGTAATATAATATATATCTAAGTATTATAAATAATACAGGATTGAGATTTATTAATATATTCAACTTAAATTATTAATTCATAAATATTAATTAAATAGTAAAAATTTTTAAATAACCATTAATTTATTTAAACAAATAAATAATATCTGCTCCTGTAATTAAAATATTATATTATTAACTTAATATTATAAAAATAATAATTAGATTAAATTTATTAATATAATTATAGCCTAGGTCCTAGAGTCAAATATAGCTGTTATGTAGCCGTTAGAGTCTCTGCTCAGTCTATTTAACTTGCTAGGCTAGTTCTGTTTCTTCAAGTTGTCATAACTTGCTAGGCCAGTTCTGTTTCTTCAAGTTGTCATGACGATGAACCTTCTGTTTCTTCAAGTTGTCATGACGATGAACCACACTGGTTGGTTCGAAACGCGTCGACAATGATCTTTTTATGTGATTTACGCAGAATCTCTTTTTACAAATATAATGGATCACAGAAGCCTCAATTCTACAAAAATGTTTTTGTGTATTATTATTATGGAAAATATGTTAAAGGATAAAAAGTTTTTCCATTGAGTAGAATTGTTGGTAGAGACAAACCACCACGAATTCATGAATGGAGATAGATGTTGTGAAGTGGAATCCCTACGATGAAAATTGCAAGAGATAAAGGTGGATTCTTTGAGAACATAACCAGTGGGATAGAAAGACTTGCTTGAACCCTGGGATAGAAAGACTTGCTTGAACCATGAAAAAATTAACAGGATACTACTAGAGTAAGGAAGTGAAATTAAAAATGATTAGAAGTGATTATTTTGTTGTTTTTTCCTAGCAAGGAGGAGTGAGATACTACTAGAGTAAGGAAGTGAAATTAAAAATGATTAAAAATGATTATTTTGTTGTTTTTTCCTTGCAAGGAGGAGTGGAGCGGAGAACTAACTGAGAATAAAGGAGTAAGGAAGTGAAATTAAAAATGATTCTTTTTTTGTTTTTTCCTAGCAAGGAGGAGTGGAGCTCAAGGAGTAAGGAAGTGAAATTAAAAATGATTCTTTTGTTGTTTTTTCCTAGCAAGGAGGAGTGGAGCTCAAGGAGTAAGGAAGTGAAATTTAAAATGATTCTTTTGTTGTTTATTCCTAGCAAGGAGGAGTGGAGCTTAGGGGGAACTAACTGAGAATAAAGGAGTAAGGAAGTGAAATTAAAAATGATTCTTTTGTTGTTTTTTCCTACCAAGGAGGAGTGGAGCTCAGGGGAACTAATGGAGAATGAGTAAGGAAGTGAAATTAAAAATGATTCTTTTGTTGTTTTTTCCTAGCAAGGAGTGGAGCTCAGGGGAACTAACTGAGAATGCTAGTTCTAAATGAGAATGCTAGTTATAGGTGAGAATGCTAGTTAGAGGTGGAGCGTGGAATAATTTAACCTATTTTTAGGAAGAACTTAGATAAGTATATGAATATTGATTTATTTTGTGATTAATAGGGATTTGATGGTTAACCTAGTTCAAGACAAGATAAAATAAATTTCTAATGTGATTTTAAAATAGATTTTCTTGTTAGTTGTTAAATGAGTATATATATGCACGTGTGTGTGATAAATGTAAGTGGAGGTGCAAGGTATAGGGTGAAAACCCCTTCTATTGAAGAAAGTAATAAGAATCTTACCAAGTTATTCCCCTTGGAACATTGTGAGTGGGAATAAAGTGAACAAAATAATTTCTAATGTGATTTTAAAATAGATTTTCTTGTTAGTTGTTAAATGAGTATATATATGCATGTGTGTGTGATAAATGTAAGTGGAGGTGCAAGGTATAGGGTGAAAACCCCTTCTATTGCAGAAAGTAATAAGAATCTTACCAAGATATTCCCCTTGGAACATTGTGAGTGGGAATAAAGTGAACAAAATAATTTCTAATGTGATTTTAAAATAGATTTTCTTGTTAGTTGTTAAATGAGTATATATATGCATGTGTGTGTGATAAATGTAAGTGGAGGTGCAAGGTATAGGGTGAAAACCCCTTCTATTGAATAAAGTAATAAGAATCTTACCAAGTTATTCCCCTTGGAACATTGTGAGTGGGAATAAAGTGAACAAAATAATTTCTAATGTGATTTTAAAATAGATTTTCTTGTTAGTTGTTAAATGAGTATATATATGCATGTGTGTGTGATAAATGTAAGTGGAGGTGCAAGGTATAGGGTGAAAACCCCTTCTATTGCAGAAAGTAATAAGAATCTTACCAAGATATTCCCCTTGGAACATTGTGAGTGGAAATAACGTGAACAAAACACACGGTAAAATAAAATGACAAGACAATTTTCCTAAACAAAGAAAATGCCAGGTGGTAACTAGCATTTGTTTACCTAAAAGTGGTGGATTAAAATATTTGCAAATGTCTACTATATCATTAGCATTGGTTTACCTAAAAGTGGTGGAATAAAATATTTGCAAATGTATACTATATCATTATATTTGCAAATGTATACTATATCATTAAGGTAAGAAAGGTAGAGATTATGACCATGTTAATTGTTGGAGGCCTATTAAGAATAATAGTCTTGTTTTAAGGTCATAGAATAGACATTCCATGACAAATAAAGATAAGGCTCAAAGAACTAGCCTAGTTGCATATTATAATTAAACTAAAACTATATTATCTGCATTAATAGTACTAAGATGGTACTAAAAAACAAGAGAAGAAATAATTTAGCACACCTATAAATCATTTAAGACAAAGAAATATACATACATATACTTAAGAAAAGAAAGAAGTACAATCAGTAAAGTTAGAAAGTCCCGTTGAAATCTTTAAAAGATATATGTTATTTGTAAAAGGGAAAAAGAAAGCGCACAATTGTTTTATTATTCCACATAGAGTAAAACATTCTATAAAATACCTGGTCCTATCGGCTTGAGCCTTTCTTTTAAACAAGATAAGAATCCTTATTAAATCCTCCATGTTGAACTATCAATCAATATGCATTTACTGTCCTGAAAATGTAGGAAAAAAATTACAAGTCCCGTTGAAATATTTAAAAGCTATAGGTTATTTGTAAAAGGGAAAAGGAAAGCACACAATTGTTTTATTATTCCACATAGAGTAAAAGATTCTAAAAAAAGGCCTTGTCCTGTAGGCTTGAGCCTTAATTTCTTTTAAACAAGATAAGGATCTTTATCAAAGCCGCCATGTTTAACTATCAGTCCTGAAAAATGTAGGAAAAAAATAACAGTGGCAACTATATGGGCCTGGGCCGAGTAGGAAAAAAATCGCAGTCGCAACCATATGGGTCTGGCCAAGAATGGAAAAACTAAAAAACAGTATGGAAATAAATCCTCATGAGGAGGTGAAATCCTCAAATAAAAAAAATAATACAACCCATATATTATTTAAAAATTTTGTTTACAACAAGTGGGGAATTTTCCCTTAATACTATCAATAACCAACATAGAACTACAAATAAAATGTTTGTAAAAGCAACATAGGGCCTTTTCTTCAAAACCCCAACACACAATTCCATACTAGCCACACACAAGCTAGAAGTCCTGCCATGGAAAGAGAGTCTTGGCAAGAATAAAGTTTAATAAGCACCTGCAATTACACAAAGAAAATTATAGATGTCATTCCAACAAATGCTCAACCGAGAAACAAAATACCAATGTTACTAACCTTCGAGAGAATGAGTGAAGTCTTACCCATTACTAATTTTCTTATAGATTCACCATAAGGGAACAAATGCTCAACCGAGAAACAAAATACCAATGTTACTAACCTTCGAGAGAATGAGTGAAGTCTTACCCATTCCTAATTTTCTTATAGATTCACCATAAGGGAAGGAAGTTAAAACACAAAGGCAACTGAAATAGTTTTACATGCGGTTAAAAAGCAGAGACTTTATATTTTCCTTACCTTGGAGGAGGAACATTTAGTATCCAAGACTATATGACATAAGAAAAAAGGAAAAACCCTTGAAAATATTAGGGTTAGGGTTTCGAAGCTAAGATTACCATGAGAAGCGTGCTGAGAAAATCCCCTTGGAGATGTCGGAACCAGGTCGAATCCTTAAAAAATTTAGATTTCATCACCTAAAAACCCTCGACAAGAAATGAGGGTTTACCTGCAATCAGTCAAAATAATAATTAGTGGGTGAATTCCCGATAATGCCGTAAGAAAAAATTGATATATTTATATATATAAACTTAGAGAAATTACTAGGGAAGTCGAACCAGGTGCATGTAATAAGCCTTCTTGTGAGCATATTCATTTCTGGATGGTGAATCCAAGTAAAGACTACCAAAAATCTGATGGTAACACTCTCATGAATGAGAAAAACCCCCTCTGGTTATAGATGAATTCAATGTTAGGTTGTATATCTAAATTCACAACTAAATAAAACAACAATGAGACCGTGACAGCGAAGCAAGGTAAGGTAGTTACCCTACCTAAAATAGAATAAACCATGACCGTTGATAAACCATAGAGTGATCCCCATCATCGAGCTTACTAGCTATCTAAGTTTCCATGTAAGTAGCGTGGGCCCTTAGCCTTAGCCATGAAAAATCACCGCATGATGCTACCTATGTGGTAGGGATAGTGGAATACAAACTCCCCACACATATATATACACATACACATATATATACACACATACATTCAAGTCGTCACTTGCAAATCAATTTGATGAAGGTAAAGAAGCCCAAAGTGAAACGTTATAACATTGTACATATATACGTTGATAATATACCACTTTGGAATTGAAGGGTCAAGCGCCATTTTCATAATGTAAGGGGTATATGAATTAGAAAATGAAGTTTAAGGTATAGTCAAGTATATTAGGTCTACAATTATAATATATATATATATATATATATATAAATAAAAATATAAATAAAAATATAAAGGATGTTCTATGGTCTCAAAAGTTAAGAAATAGGTAAGCTTAGACCATGATACATCAAGATTTGGAATTGTGCCCAAAACTTTATTAGATACATATATCAAAAATATATAAAATATGTGAAATATGTGGAAGCATTCCATGGAGGTTTTCCATAGGTGCAAAATAGAAACATCAAATTATTACTTGTAAACATTAGATAATGCATGCTTATGTAGCCTAATTGATGATAGTTATGTTATGATGTATTATGTACATTATGAAAGACAAGGATTAAATCCTATCACTATTTACCTTATATAGAAAAAAAATTAAGTGTGTAAATTATTATATTAATAAGATTTGTTTTGGTGTGAATTGGGAGAGACGTTACATATGCTATTAGAGAAAAAAATGTTTCACTATTGTAGCCTTTGATCTTACCACAATTTTCATTCATAAAATAAATGGTTGTGTTTACACTGAATAAGAAGAGAAACTAAATAGGATGAATGAATATCAGAGAACCACAAGGAGGAGGTACTCACATTGGAGAAGAAGAAATTTATGTGAATTTGGGTCAACAAGCGCAAGTACCCACCAAGGAGATATTAAATATGATGAAAGATTTGCAAATAGATTTATTGAATATTTGTGTAGAACATGAAAAATTGTTGAAAGCTACCATTGAACAAGAGAAACTTATTAAAATTTTTACTGATAAATGCAATGTCAAGACTATAAATATAGTAAAAAATAAAGAAACAGAGGGGACACATGTAAGTAAAAGACTACTAAGGAGATGGTTGAAAGCAATGAAGACAAATTCAAGGAAGGGGAAGAGCACATTTCATCAAAAAAATCTTTTAAAATTAGGGGGAAGCCCAAAATGAAACTCCAAGGAGAGTTCAAAAAGTTCAAACCCCCAACCTCTTATGGGGAAATGGAAGAAGTGGCAGAAGCGTGGTTGCTCAATATAAACATATACTTTCAAGTGTATGAATACTCTACAGAGTTAAAAGAAAATATGGATACCTATCAGTTGCAAGGAAAATCCTCCCTATTGTGGGAAGTTGGAGCAGTTCATAATTTAGAAGGTTTAATTGGGAGGTGTTAGAAATTAATTAATAGAGCAATGTAACACATAAAATATTGCGGAAACACAAACACATAAAAAAATAAAACAAGAAAGACACAAATATAGGTGGTTCACTCAATTTGGGCTACATCCACGGAGAAACAACCAATCCTTCCCTTTTTATTATCCACGAAAATGAAGAGATACAATCTACAATAAATTCGTTGTAATTTCCTCTTCACTCTCACATAATCTCCTCTCTCTTTCTCACACAGAATAATCATACACAATCGCAATACAATTCCTTCATATAAATCGAGGGCTTCCTTTTAGGTAAAAAACCCTAAATTAACATAACTTATATTACTCGATATTCCACCTAATGAATGACCTAGATTGACTATGAAATTACAATATTTTACAAGGCAAGTTTTCATCTAATTTTTGCTTCAAGGGTGTTTCCCCCGAGCACCCGCCATGTGCGGGGATCCAAAGAATTGCAACCACCTACCCTCCACCAGCTCCCCTTGACCCGCCTAGTGGGTAGCAAGCCCCCCACACACCCCCATCAAGGACTCGGATCCTACCACAGCTAAAGCAAAAAAACCTATGAACAATCAGGAAGATAATTAGGCTCCACACCCAAATGGAGGAGTTCCAGTTACATTTTAAAGAAAAATATTTGACTAAGCATTATTTTGACGATAAGGCTAAGGAATTCCATTATAAAAAATTTGTCCAGATGTTAGTGGATGAGTTAGTAACCAAATTCACTCATTTTTTACAATATGTGCCATAAATAAGAGAGGAAAAAGTGAAAGTACAACACTTTATAAAGTGCCTTCCACTATCTTCCAATGAATGAATAGAGTATGATAAACTAAAAACCATGGATGAATCCATTAGGAAAGAAATGATCTACTATCAAATGGCCAAGTAGAGAAATGAAAATTTGAAATCCTAGTGTAATAGGAAGAAGGAAAAAATTGCTCAAGGTGGAAAAGGAGGGACATCTGGACAGTTCAAGAAACCTGGTAAAGGTGGACAAAATTCGAATTTCAGCAAAAATATCAATTAGACCCAAAGAACACAGGTCAAACTCAAACTATGTCTAAATAAGCAGAAAACAATAATAAATTAATTCATCAAAGGGATAGGGAACCCTAAAATATCTGAGGTTGCATAGAACCCCATGTTTAACTATGAAACTGCCCATATAACACCAAATTTATGAAAAAACAACAAAACATTCAAGAGGCCTCCACTCTCAACAATGTGGCCACAAATATACCGTGTATCTGTAGGAATTTACAGGGTAAGTTCCTCAGAAAGAACACCAGAAGGACACCGCTCACAAACAGATCACAGATCAATACACCAGTATTTTGACGTGGTTAAAACCCTCAGAGAGGGAAACAGTCCA